>JAVQKG010044054.1:0-14328 GCA_036025885.1 Hypseleotris bucephala
AGCATGAAGGTGCAATTATGCTCATTAGAACAAACCATTATAAAAAATACACCACTAACAAAATACTCCTTCTCAAGGCCTAGGGCAAGGGTGCATATCATATTATTTATTTTTATTTAATTATTTTTAGATTTGACGCAGTCAGAAGTACATTACCAAATACCAAAATATACCATACTACAGTCTTTTTGTGACACCCATGCCCCATAATCCACCCAAGGTTTGGAGGGTGATATCTCAGTCCCAGTGGGCTATTGAGAATAAATACAGACGTTCAGCACATTTCTCATCTTAACATGTTTTAGTACATGTGAACAAGCCTTTGACATGTACCGTGTGTTATTTCATGGCAGTGGGTGTATGTGATCTGATGTGGAACATAGGCTTATCACCGAACTGTAAAAATATATGACTGCAATTTATGGAGCAACAAGATTGGCTTAAAACCATGAAGGCTGAACCATAAAGATATTTCCTGAGAGAGACGATCGAGTCTGTTGCTGGGAGCATTTTTGGTGATGCGTATTTCTGACTTGCTTTTGAACTGGTGGCTGCCATTGACTGCTGCTGCTGCAGTGGCTGATGGGAAATGTAGTGAAGAGAAAGAGTGGCCATGTGCCGTAATGACATATTAGTTGTGCTTTCATTACTCTGCCTCTTGTTATCTCTCCACCTCAATTAAACCTGCTCCCCTCGGCCCCAGCCCCCTTCTCATGCTTCATCATCACGTTCCTTATCATGGGAGCCTACTTATCTTTAATCAAACACATACAAGCTTAATTAGCCAACACATTTGTCAGGCCATCCTCTAATTAACAGTGGCCTTATTTCCATCACTTTTTGAGGCTCTTATTTTGATAATGTACCGGTCTTCATTAATTTGACTGATTTAGACACAGGGTGATAGTCTGTGTGCTTTTTAAGGTATTCTTAAGCCTTGTTACACACCTTGAGTCAGACAATTGTGAATGCAGTTAATGCGATTGAACACACACGCACACAAGCGGAGATTGTTTCTCTGTGGCCCATTTCTGCTCTATGTTTAGCAGACAAGTCACTAAGGGGCCTGTGCAGTCTGAAGTTTTTTTTCCTGCTGCAGCTCTTGTTTGTAGCCTAGTCCTGGTACAATGGGAATAGATCTGTTTTTTTCCCACTTTCTTAGTGTTAGTCTGGTTAGGTAGGTAATACATAAAAGTTGATGTAAGACTAGTAAGTAAAATTGGAAACAAAATACAACAAGGACTTTTAAAGCATGTGAAGAGCTCCGTTGCACAACTCTAAAGACTAGAAGGATAGTCGATAATTAATCTTAGTAAAGACAATAGTGTATTAAAGTACAGATGGATTTTATTTTCTCAACCTTTTTGCAAAAAAATTGTCTAACCAAGAATCATGAGTGTGCTTCTCTTCCTTCTGGTAACACTTAGCTTGTCCTCTGGCTCTTTTTTCCCAAAGAATAGAAAGTGTTATACTGATTATTTAAACTGAAAACAGAACAACAGACTGATCCATTTTCTGTGATATCAGTTGTAATTTTGTATAAATGCCAAAGATTGATTCAAAAAAGAGACATTTAGATTTTTCATTTTATATTGTTTTAACAAGAGACTGTGTTTCCAAATAGTTTTGATGATTTCTTCACAATAATCCCTTAGTGATTGTGTCAATGACAGCCAATTAAATGTTTTAGTAAAGAGAATTATCTTTGCACATTTAGTTAAAAGAGCTTACAGTAAATCCGCTGCTGATGCTAAGAAGTTTGGATGCGTTGGTAATGTCACAGCAAAAGGCCTGCCAGAATCATTTGTGGGAAATTGTAAGATACTGCTAATACAGAAGCAGAAGAGATTAGATGTTTATGTAATTAATGTTTTTGGCACATGAACATAACTCTCTCCAAAAACGATAAACCACTATAGTAAAAGTACTGTACTGCCTTTTCTGCGTTTACTAAATCCTTGAGTGGAATTCCCAAATCCTGTGTTTGGGGATAAAGGGTCAGTGGAGCTTTGAGTGTTAGGCGCTTGGAGTGTCCCAGGGCAGATTTAAAGTGAGCGTGCTCCTGTTGTCTGCTCCAAACCGAGGGGAGGAGGGGAAAGGTAGGGAAGGTCGGCCGGGTGGGGCACATGGGCCACATAAGGGCTTTTATTAATCCATTTATCCCCCACCACTCTCACCGTCTGTCCTTTGCCATCTCGTCCGCTGCTGTCATATCTGTAGATTTCAATATCCTGTGCCGGCATGTCTCTCCTCCCATTATCCTCTTCTATGATCATGTGGTTCATTTCTCCTTTTAGTTATTCCTTCCTTCCTAAACCCTATCGATATCTCCATCTTCAGCACAAACATGCACCCTTACACTATACCAAATCACTCTCACTTTTATAGATCATATTTCTCGGGCATTATGGCTGCATGACTGATCAAAAATGTGAACAGCATCTTCCTTTTATCATTCACTAGTTCCAAATGCTATCAACTATTCTGCATCTATGGTGCTACCTACAGTATCCTGTGTGTCATTTTATAGAAGTTAAAATGTATAGCAAAGTGTTTTTCCACAATACAGTAATAGCCTGCAGGCAGAAATGTGGCCCTGGACAGCATAACGGTTTGTAAATATTATAACACAAATTAGCCTACTTTACCAAATTGCAAGTCATCTGCCACAACGTAGAGAAGCATACTGTTACTAAAACAAAACAAAAAAATCATTCGTTGTATAAATGATTTAGGAACTATTTGAATTAAAAGGGAAGGTTGTGGTTTCTAAGCTCATCAGAGACAGCTTACACAGCATTCAGTCTACAGTATGTAGTTTGTAGTTTACAATATATTTAAAGTCTACAGTACGTCTCCATAATGTACCATCGAGTTGTGACTAAATACTAAACAGAGGGACTCGCTCGATCAACTG
Source organism: Hypseleotris bucephala (assembly GCA_036025885.1). NCBI lineage: Eukaryota > Metazoa > Chordata > Actinopteri > Gobiiformes > Eleotridae > Hypseleotris > Hypseleotris bucephala. Next base: position 2,918 of record JAVQKG010044054.1, read on the forward strand.
TAGCCTCAAACTCTGGCACAACTTGGTGCAGCTCGAAGCGTGTGTGTGGGGCAGGCACACCGACATTCATCCTGCTGCAGGTGATATTAGTTTGCCGTTAAAATTGAGACTATAGCAACATCTCAACAGCTGGAGGCGATCATCATGTTTTTTACTTTGAAAAAAAAGGCCAATCTCTCAAGTTTTATTTTGATCAATACTTCAATTCAACTTTTAATTCATGCTGCTGCATCATCCGTCAATAATAGAGTACTTGTGTCTTTTTACCGCAGAGACGCAGGCGTGCTGCAGAGATGATGGATCCTGTGTAAACTGACACACTGATTTGAATGGCGTTCTATTTTTTTGTGGCAGACGTACGGGTGACGTGGAGGTGACATGATGAATTCAGTGTAAATTAGGCACTTTTAGACATTCAGCTGCAAGAATATGCTTTACTGGAAATCTGACTCTTTCAAAATGATACTCACTAGCATTTCACATTTATATGAGCCATCACAACCATACAGTATATCCTTTCACTATTTTCGAGTCCACATCCAAATCCGCTCTGAGCAGTTCTCCAGCACACCTTATTTCACAGCTTTGATACATCAGGATGCGCTCAGGTGCCAGAAAGAGGGCCAGGGTCACACATAAACCGTAAAACTGTAGACAGAGCCTGCAGAAGAGAGGAGCGTGGGATGATGGGAGGCACAGGGAGCAGAGGAAATGGAGTGAGAGCGCGCTTGATATGCTCTTCTGTGTTCTTTTCCTGGCAACACCATAAAGGCTGGCCCTCAGTCACTGTCAGATAGCAGACCACCCTCTTTATCTTCGCTCCAGTCCCAACCCTCCCAAAGCAAATACTAGCCTCTGTATCTGCTTCCTCTTTCATCTCCCTCTTCCAACTATTTTACATTTCAGGCATTTAGCTCCCGTGCGTAGCGTCTTAATGAAGAGCACGCACCACCTCCAGAATGGGAGAGGGGTAGGGGTCAACTCCGCGGACGCTCTGTGACAGATGTAACAAATGTCGCGCATCAATGCTAAGGTGTGAAAAAAGAAAAGAAGATGCTCACGCTAAGGAGAAAATAGAGGGAGGTTTATGTGCAGACCACCCTTACAACAAAGAGCCTCCATTTGCTGGAATAAAAATTAACATTCAAATCTGTTTATTGGCGTGACAATGACAGGGACTTGTCTGTGTTGCGCAGAGCATGTTAGCAGACACCCAAGACAATAAGCCAATCTGTATGCTCAGCTTCTTATACCTCACTAGTAGCTCCATAGACACTATTTCAATCACACATGCAAAGCTCTGAAGCACAAAATAGAAGTATGTTATGTAAGTTATGACTCTGCTGCTCTGTAAAAAGTGGTTCTGCTGTACCATTTGTTAAGAAGTTAATTTTACACTTGACTTTGTAGCGCTAAATGCTATATTTGTTAAATTTGCTAATCATAATTGTCAACATTAAATCCAAATACATCTCCAACCTTATTTGCACTAATCCTTAAACATGCAGCAAAAAAATCCACCACATTACGCAGGTTACTTCAAAAACAATCAGTTGAAAAGAATTTAAATAACTCCAAAAATGGGTGTCTGCTTAGACTACTGCCACTACGACCCGATCCCAAATTAGTGGTAGAAGTCGAATGGATGAGCTGCCCAACAGGAGTTAAGTGTTTGTTTATAACTACAGTTAATCGGACTAATCTAGACAAAACATGTCCTCATCAAGAGGTGAGTCAAGTGTATGAAGCCTGAAAATACCTTTACAGAATAGTATCATAAATTTTAAGTTTTTGCCTTTCTCATCTCAGTTTCACAACCCTGCCCATTGCCAAAGGTTTACAGTGTCTCCACTATATAGCCTCAACACTATAAAATGCACAGTGCGGTAAAAGAAAACATTCAATTTTGTTTTACTGTAATGTTAATAGCTCTTTTGTGTTAACAGATCCATAAAAAGGTTGCATTCCCTGAGGCTGTGGCATGCTCCAAAATATTTAGCTGAATCAACATTGACTGGACTGCTGCTGGACCACTACAGTAGTACAGGTTAAGTACTGTCATTGTGGTACTGTTGCATGGGATGGGTTGAAAGTTATTAAGCGATATTAGGTTTATAATTAGTTATAGATTTTTGAGGTTACAGAATATATGTACTGTATATTCCCATTTAGTCTGCTTTGATTGGTGAGATGGCCACTTACTTCTGCTTACAATGTTTGAAACCCTAGGCATTTTCAATATTGGGGGTTTATGGTCACTTCTCTGTTAGTGAATACCACAAACTCTTCAAAAGGCAAAAACTGAACTTACTCAAAGCTGCCACACATTGATAGCTGCCTCTCTAGCCACAGCAGACCTGGGGCAGACTGGCAAAGACATGGCAGTTATACCACACCTACAATACCGAAAATGTATGTATCTATGCTGAACCTAAATCACCAACTTTTTCCCCTCATTGAACCCTTTCATTCCTTGGCTCCTATACACCTCAGCTGTCTGTGGTCCTCTTTTTCCGCCACAGCTTTTTAACCACAACAGTATCTAAATGGCACACACAGCCCATTACAGTCATTAAAGCAGCAACCAGCACCCTTTATTAGGATCCTCCTAGTTCATAAACACCTATCCTCCCTTCTGAACATACCCCTCCCATTGTTACAGCCCCCCCCTCCTCTTCTGTGGCTCACATGCACCACCTCGTACCAATATAGCCCTCTGTTCCTCTCCGCGCTCTCTCTTTGTGGCTCTACAATCAGTGTCACGATCGATTAACAGATTTCACACAGCTGGACACGGCCTTTACAAAGAACCAGTCAAAATGAGAAGGAGGCGCGGGCCGTGATAACAGGCAGAATGGAGGAGAGAGGTTCAGGGTGCTACTGACAATAGGACATGGATACAGTCATTTGTCAAACCTATATTGATGTACTGGACAAAGCTGTGGTCAAGCATGTCAAGAAGAATACAGGATTTGAAATAATAATACTGCATCCCAGTTGTTTGTAGTCGGAGCTGGGAATGACACAATTTCTAAGATCTAGTTGTCAACTAGGAAATAAACATTGATTTGTATTTAATTGTTATATGTAGCCACAAGCAGAATTAGCAATAACAGATCATTTTGTAACTGCCGATGTTGATGTGCTCCATAGTGACATGTTCACAGATAGAGGTTGGTCTCTAGTGACATACTAAAAGAAAAGTAAATAGTCAACTTTTGTTTTTCAATGTCTTGTAATGTAAGGCGCAACTCTTAAGAAAGGTTGACCCTGGGTCAATTGCGTTGGCCCGTATAGTAATTCCAACATATTATATTTACAACTCTGAAGTCAGAAATTCCAACTTCTGGTGACAAATGAAACCAAGTCTCATAACCAAGCCTTATACAGATCATTTCAAGACGTCAGTGTGGTATGTACTACAACAAAGTGATAGGATGAACAATATTCCAAAAAACATTTCCTAATATTTTGATTTGATAAAAGTTGATCAGTTAAAATTATTAGTGTTAGGTGCTTATTTCGGGCCACCGAACCACATCTGGCTATAGAGTGAAGAGCACTATAGCATTAAAGCCTTCACAGAGAGATTAACCTCTCAGATGTGATTTCATATGCATAAACACCTCTGGTGTATAGCTCTTCACGTTGCTATAAGCGCTGGTTGTGATTTCACACCCTCCCTCCTCTCCCCCCGGTCTCTGGTCTTGGATGACAGTTGGTTGCAGCCACACACTCTTCTCCCTGTGACGCTGGTGCACACATGGATGGATGGATGCACACTAGGCTTCTGCTACCGCATGCACCAGAATGCACATCCCCGCCTGCGTCTGGGAGGAGACTAAACATGCACCTGTGTACATCTATGCACGTTCCAACACACCAGCTGTGGTAGAGAAGGCAGCGTTTGGCTCCACTCGCCGTGTGTTGAATTTGGCATCTGGAGCCTGCACCACTGACTCACAACACACATGATCCTGCCGCCGTCTAGAGAGGCGCTTTAGTCAAAATGATTCACTGACAGGTACTGGCAGCAATTACACCCAACGCTAAATAAACAGAGACATTACAAATATAGCCAGAAAGATTTCAGTTCGTGTAAGGAAACGTGTATTCACAGACTTTTTAGCCTGACATTACGTTGCTATAATATTTAAGCCAGGCAATGACGGCATGTTGATTTTCAGTTACAGTTACTGAAGAACATAGTCTTGAACATCATTTGTAGAATAATCTATAGCAGCACAATATTACAAAACTAAACATCTTATTAGGGATGCACCGATACCGATACTGGATCGGATATCGGTGCCGATCCAGGCCCAAAAACTGGATCGGTGGATCGGTAAATGTGGCCGATACTGGAACCGATATCATTTATCATACTTTTCCCCAATTATGAGCAGATTATGAGCAGATAAATAAAGTGGCAAATGACATTATATTACACTGTCACTCAAAAATGGCAAAAGTTAGACATTTTTAGGATCATCTGGTCTTAGCTCTGTGATATTTTGGTTCAATTTCTTTTTATAATAACATGCCTTTAGTTTTTGCATTAGTATCGGTGGATATCGGGTATCGGCCGATCCACAAAGCCCAAATATCGGGATCGGTATCGGGACTGAAAAAGCTGGATCGGTGCATCACTAGTAAAAAGAGCAGTTGTTTCTTAATGTAAAGAAACAGTTTGAAATTAGGATTCATACTGACCTTTTCTCCTTTGAGTCCAATTCCCTGCTGCCCTCTGGTTCCTCTTGGGCCAGGGAGACCACGGTCACCCTATAGATAGAAAATGAAGTCGACTTCATCAGTAATAGTGTTGTTCTCAGTAAAGATGTTGAGGTGCATGTTAGCTCTTGTAATACTCTTGTGATTAATACAAAATGATCCAATGCACAAAAAATGGTAACCTCTCCGTGGCACCACTGTGAACAACATGATTGTTCACGCATCAATGGTACCAATAAATTAAGTTAAATGTTGGCAGAGAAGACCTCTGTCAGACTCCCTTTTACAACAGAGCAGGTAAAGCTAATACTCAGGAAGTCAGGCATAAGTAGAACAGATGTGTAGCTGCTTGAGGACAACTGAAGCTTCCTGGAACAAATAAAGTGTGTCAAGTTATCTATTTCAAATCCCCACAAACTACACAGTATGAATATGTACAGGCTCAGACTTGAAAAGCAGTAAACAGAACATAAACTATGATGCAATCCTTCAGGGGTGTCTGTTTTAACATATATTTATCTCTGCTGTTGTAAAATAAACTTAAGAAAGAGTATACAATCTTGATCCTTCACTTCTGTCACTTTATTTTTGTCAAATACACGCCCAATGCCCTATATGCAACATGTTGCAGCATGGGTAAAACACAAGAGGAACACCTGAATGAGCTCTGGAGTGGTCTGTCAGGGAAATGGGGCAGAAAGCAATCTGCTTTTAACAGAAGCAGGCCATGGACTGGAAAATATGTAGTTTAAACAGGTTTGCACAAAACTTGGTAGAAGATGAATGGATGAATGTGTCCAAATGAAAGTGTCTCTGTGAAATACATAAAACAAATATACAGTATATGTATGTTCCAAAAAAATCTATTTGAGTGATGAAAGAGTTTAGAGACGTTTAAATGACACACAGCAGTAGTTGTTAGTTAAACATAGATGGCACATTATTAAAACATCCATCTGTCCAGAATTATCAATCTAACATGTTAATGTTTGTGGCCTTTTCCCCAACTAACCAGTATTTTCAATTTCCATACCGATCTTATTTATTACATTTCAAACTTTTCAGAATACCGGTATATCTTAATTAATAAATGTTAACACAACAAAGTATTAATGAGATTAAAGGCGAAAACATACCTTTGGTCCAGGTAAACCCTCGCCATTGGGTCCTCTTTCACCCTGGATTCCCTGAGGGCCTTGGGGTCCCTGTGACATGGATGACATAAATTACCTTCCAGTCACAAAGATTAATTGCAAGTTGAAGTTGTTCTGCTGCCTCTTGGTGGTGTATGCTACATTCATCTAACATTTCCATTTATCAAAATTGTCTAATTTTACCTGTTAACTGTTAATTACAACAGTTACAATTACATTACAGTAACATTTGTCTTTACTTACAGGTGGTCCAGCTTCTCCCAATCCTGGAGGGCCAGGAGGACCTGCGCGGCCTGTAAATCCCATATCACCCTGTCGATTTATAAGAAGAGAAAAAAGTTCAATAAAATGTTACATTTAAGGTTTTGCAGCATCATTTACCTTTGACCCTGGAAGTCCAATGCCGGTCTCTCCTTGAATTCCAGGTGGACCAAGTGGACCACGTTCTCCCTATAACATCAACACAATCAAACTTAGGTGATACAAAATCTGACACTAATTTATCAGCCAACCAACATTTTAAATCTCACTTATTGCTTTATTTTGTTTGGATTTTGCATTATGGGCATGACATCAGATGGAGACCACCATGGATTTTGTTGATCTGGGCAAATGCCACCTACATGTTCTCACATGGCTAGACAGTGAGTGTACACTTTCTGTGTGTTTATCAAGTGCACACCTTTACAGTGAAGCTGACAACGCTGTAGGCAGTCTGTGGTCTGTACTTAGAAACAGGATACAAGTCATTAGACTGCAGTGATATTTTCTGCTGATGCACCATTTAGCAATGTCACAGTAATAATGGGGGGGCATGGCTCATTGCCAAATGTTCACACCAGGTCTTATTACTAGACAAATAGATCCCTGTGCAGCATAGTAAATACAGAGAGGTGGTAAAAGTCTTGTTTCAACAATAATATGGCAGGGAAATATAAAGGTTACAACCTGAGGGAGACAGAAAAATATACTAACCTGCTTCCCCTGAGGGCCCTCCGGTCCCATGTCACCATGTGGTCCTGGTAATCCCTACATGACACACATAGTGTGTTTATGTACTGTATAATACGTTACAGTCAATAAATTACAGAGTACACTTCTCATTTTAACTCACCGGCAGGCCTCTCATTCCTCTTCCTCCAAGTGGCCCCTCAGGACCCTGAAGCATACAGTACATCATATACAAGGAGCCAAAAGTCAACAGCAAACATACAGACTTCTACATTTACATTTAACACACTTGCATACCATATATATACAGTATATACCTCAATTAAGATACTGTACCTTGTCACCCTTGATTCCAGGAGTGCCACACTCGCCCCTCTCACCCTTCTCTCCTTTATAACCTGGTTTGCCCTGCAGAATAAAACAATGATTTTTTTTTTCATTTGCTGACACACTTGCAGTTGTTTTAATGCATAACTTCAGCATTTACCTCTGCACCTTCTCTTCCAGGCAATCCACTTAAACCTGCTTCACCCTAAATAGATACAAATATGAGCACTTAAAAGTTGTCATCAGTTCACACAATAGACATAAACTATTAAACTGTACGTGCACTCAAGGAATTTTTGCATTGAGTAATATTATGTAGCCCTGGAAAAATGCCAATGGCAAAAAAACACAGGTCATCAATTTGTTCACACCTTATGGCCTTTTGGCCCAGGTGCTCCATCTTCTCCGGGGCGACCCTTCTTTCCCTGGAAAAAGGAAACAAATTCCTGGTTATTTGCGGATTCTGCCTCTGGAATTACATCTTTTCCGTATGAGCGCTGTGACCCTCAACATGAATAAATCATTATTCAATTAATGTTTAATTAAGAACACAGCGGTAACTTTTCTGTGAAGGTTCATTTCATTTATCCATAGTTCCAAAGTTGGAGAAAGTTTAGAGTTTAGAGTTGAATATGTTTTGGCTCTTGTTCCAAGAGCCCTTTTCAATTCTAAAGTTAACTGGTAAGAGTTGGGCTATATATCCTATCAAAGGAAATATAGCTCAACTCTTACAAGTCATCTGGACTTGAGTTTAGAGTTGAATACGTTTCGGCTCTCGTTCTCATTCAAATTGCATAACTTATATCATTGGACATGAAGCATCTTGTCCATAAGGTCAAGGGTCATAGTTCTGAGTTGCACCTGGACAATGAGTGTCAGTGCGATCCACAAAAACACTAGTTTGGGACTGTTAAACTAATAAGAGCAATTAAAAGAGGCTTCTAGTCTGGGAGTAAGAATTTGTGGAATCTTCGGAGCTAGCACCTGGTCAATTCTCGTGTTGTCTGTCAGCACAACGATTATCTGTAATATCACTGAAAACCTTCACATTACCTGAACTGTCAGCTATCAAGTGCTCAAACTGTCTAAAGTGTAACTCTGTTAGGATGTCAGGAGACTAATGATAGCAGCTGTATATCTGTATCAGTTGTGCATTCATGCTGTGGGGTTGTGTGTAAGATTTACAAATGGTCAAAGGTCTGGTTTAATAAGGAGCAGTGGTCTGAATGGGGTGCCTCAGGTTTCCAAGGGGAGCATGTTATTTTACATAATCTATTGAGACAAGGCACATAAAGTATAAACAAACATATTTATGTGAGAATACAAGGACAGGATTGGTCTTCCATTTTGTAATTGCTATAGTTTTGCAGCCAGAATGTAGTACAGGATCCCATAACCACAAACCTCCCCTGTGAGAATGCCCACTAGCCCTGCAAGAACACTGAACAAAGCTAGCAATTATACCTTCAACCTGCACAATTATCATCATCAAAATATCATAACGTTGTCTAACCAAATTGAGGAGTCTTCCATGTGACATGTGTGTTTCAGTTTAGAGACTAAAATAACATGGTTGAAGAAAAAGTTAGACACTAATTCTTACCAGAGGGCCAGGGGCTCCCCTCTCTCCCTTCTCACAAGAGCATTTCTGAGCCAGAGGGCACTTGAAAAGATGTGGAAAAGACACAGTTTGTCAGGTTATATTATATTGTCAAAAGCTCAAAATGCAGTGATGTGAAATTATGAATGCATACCCCTTCGTCGGCCAAGTTTGTCTAAAAAAAAAACAAAAAAACAGCAACATTAAACAGCAAGAAAAACTTACTACTAATACATTTAATGTTTGAGTGATGATTAAATAAATTAATATATGGCACATATTAAGTAAATTAACTTGAACCTAAAGGAATGTTGCATGACCCAAAAGTGTACATAATTTGGGATCTGCTCAGACAAAGTAAAAATCTTGAAAGCTTTAAAGTAAGCTGTCATGGCTTTTTTCATTGTTGTACCAATGCCATCTTTCTACAGCTTTTCAAAAGCCTGACTGAGCATGTCAGTGTGTAAAAGCTGAATTCATGCCAGACCAGAGCCAAGCACAGTGGATTCTGATACACTGAAAGATGGGGCATTATACGTACAATTTCAGTGACAATCTTTTTCTCTATGTCTTGGTCCTGTAAGTTGTGGAGGAAGTGGGAGGTGGGAGAGCTGGCGAGCAGTCGAAGCTGGGCCACATTGGCTGGATCGTTGGCTGCCCGCGTGATGCCCACGGTGAATAATTTAATGCCCTGGTTCTTCGCATCTGCTACAGCCGCAAAGAGGTCTGGGTTTCTTGGGTGGGAGACACCGTCTGTGAGGAGCACGACTACTTTGATGCTTTCGGGGTTGGATTCTTCCAGGTAGATTTTGGTCATGTTGGTGATGGCATAGGTGGTGTAGGTGCCATGCCCTATATAAACAATAGGAGCAATGCGTGTTTTGAAGTTGTCTGCACCTCTCCAGTCTGTAAAGGTTTGTTCAATGATAACATGACTGCTGTACTGAAGAAGAGCCACTCTCAGACTCAGCTGTCGTCCGGCCTGCAGTGTGATGGCCCGAAGAGAGTCCACAACGTTCAGAGAAAACTGCTTCTCCTGTTCATGGTTGTCTTTGGCACTCTCTGAGCTGTCCAGCAGGAAGGAGAGCTCCACACCACAGTCCTCATCAAGAATGGCTGAGAAGAATGCATGGTGGAAAAGTAATTCATTATGATATTTGCACTTGAATTTTAATAAACATTTGACAGAGTGTTAGCACTATAACAAAGAGGCTTCTTTCCAAAGAGGCTTCTTTCCACCATCTAAATACATATATAGTGTGTGCAGTGGTTCTTTGTTGACCAAAAAATCTTTAAATATAATGTTCTGTAGATATGTGCATAGGCGAAATGTGCATACAAATGTATTCTAAACAATAAGTTAGAGTAATTGTTGGAAGTCATTACATTCACACAAACACATCAATAGTTTACCTTGACCATCATGAAGATTTGCAGCAATTGGTTTGGCCCTGGATTTCTTGCGGCTTGCAAAAACACTTTGGCCCCATGTGTTGGTCAGTGCTGTGACCAGCAGCACCAACGTAAGTGAACGAAGCATTCTCCTTTCAAACAATAAGCAATAAGCAATTATATGTGTAAAAATGCTGAAATATATAAACCTAGAGTTACTCTTACATTTAAATCTAATAGATCAGAATCTATATACTAACCTTCTGAAGAAAAGCAGTGATGAGTCCAAAGTTACAGAAACAGCAGTGCAATTTTATTTCATTGATGAGCAGCAGTGTCTGTCATTGTGAGAGAAGACAGTGAGACTGGAGACACACACTCCTCCTTTATAAAGGGAAACCCATGCACTAGAGCCCTCCTGTTAGCCTCAGGGCAGGGGTCGACTGGAAGACAAAAAATAAAATAATAAATATGAAATTAAGACACTGTGTTGTAGTGCATGGTTGTGTTTTATTCATTTATACTGTCTAATACAAATATATAATGAATATATTAAAATGACTTATAGACTTCTACAAACACAAATAGAAAACAAAATATGATATGGGATTGCAGCCATTTTGGAGTAGGAACACCTAAACATGTGGGTATTTGTAGTGTATTACAGGTGTGTCTTTATTCTGGCATATATATAAATTCCACAGAAAAGTTTCTTAAATTTTAGAGCCAATAATGGCAGAGACCTCATCACCTTTGGTCTTTGGCCTAGCGCTGGAATGACCATAACAACCTGCCTGAGGTCAGAGGGGTTAAAGGGTAAAACACACAATGATCTATATAACTACTGTTCATGTTTTTAAATTATATTAAAAAACGCAGTATAACACTGTCTAGAGTCTAATAAATAATCAAACCTATATTTTTTTTGACTGGTATAAGATGTGTGTTCTATATAGAACCTGCTTAGAACCAATGGTTAAAATGCAAATTCAAGGAATATATCTCCATTTAAATCTTTATTTTACAGAACTTGTGACAATCTCCATAATCATCTTTTAATAGCAATCTTTATATCGGCGGAACGCAATGCGTTCGGCGATATTATAGTTTCATGTCCGTTCGCGTCCGCAGATTGGTCGTGGGACCGCGATAACTCAAAAACGAAATGCCGGATCACTTTGAAACTTTGCAGATACGTAGACCCTATAAGGACGCCGAACTGTATCGATTTGGGTACATCTGCGATGAATAGTAAT
>JAVQKG010044076.1:0-10645 GCA_036025885.1 Hypseleotris bucephala
GTTTGTATAGCACAATTCATACACAGGGCATTTCAAAGTGCTTTAGAGAAATGAGAAACAAGTTCAAAGTATAACTGAAACATGAAAATCAATAAAAATAAGATTAAGAAAATGTTTCAAATTAAATATGAAAATAAAAAAGAAGAGTGTAGATTGAATGTGCACAGTTAAAAAGAGCAGTTTTCAGCCTGGAGTTTAAAATAGTCAGAGTAAAGACCAGCCTAACATTCCATAAAACTAAACTGCTAATTTCACTATTTATGTTATTTCTACTATTTATGAAAAAACATGTACACAAACTGGCCACTATTAGGTAGACCTCGTACCTAATAAAGTGGCATCCAGTGTTGTGCAGTCAGTGGGACTCAATCTAATGTTGTTATCTCACCTAATGCCTATCTCAAATCTGCCTCTGATCTCAATAACAAGCTATTTTCACCCACAGTATAGCCATTCACTGGATATTGTATCTTTTCCAGAACATTCTCTGAAAACCCAGAAAAGGTTACATTTCTACAATACATTTTATGAACAATCACTCTTCAAAGTCACTTGAATCCTCTTTTTTTGTTATTTGGATGTTTGGTTTAAACTTCAGCATGTTTGCCTTTGACATATATCTGCATGTCTCAATCCATTGGCTGATGCAATGTGATTCTCTTTAGCAATTTGAGATCACAAACATGTCTACCTAATAAAGCAGCCAGTAAATGTACACCACCACTAATTATTATCATACAATAAAACCACACATCTTCATTTTCTTGCCTGATTAATATTCTTGTCATTTGGGCCAAAGTTACTCCATCATTTAACTAGTTTTTCCCATATATCGCTCTCCCTGCTGGCCTACATGTACCACCCCCCACCCTCTACAACAGCTGGCGTCTCAGCGTGGACTCTCTCGCCGCTACAGTCCAGGCCTTTCACTGCGGATCAAGTACTTTGTTGTCGGAGGCCCCTTGCGGTCTTCACAGTGGAGCTGAATGCAAAAACAACATACGTCCATCGCTGTGTGATGAATAGGGCTTGAATGGACAGTCATTTGACAAAAGTGCCTGGCTTCATACTTGCCATGTGTTTGCTTCATTCATCATCACAGCGTCCATAATGTGAGCCATATTTTTAATAAGTGAGTTTTCAACGACGTAAAATGAAACTTAACAAGGAATGACTGCGGAAAATTGACTCGGAGTGGTGGTGGATGGGTTGTAATGACAAATTTTGAATCATGCTCTGCTGTGTAACTTATAAAGAATTTGCAGTTATTACAAATAGCCTGCTTTTTACATGCAGTATACCAGGCACAAAAAGTAAAGAAATATTTCCCTTTTAGGTGAAATGACAGAATGTCCCTTAAATGCAATATAACCTATAAATAACCTGGTTTTAGACAAATTAATTAACTTTCATGACATCCTAATATCATTTACATAAACAATTTCTATTTTGACAATGGTTACCCAAAAGCCAACCCTATGGATTGGATCATGAAATGGTTTCTTAACAGTGCAAACTGACAATTTGTATTATTATTTTTTTCTTTCAATGCAGGCATTTCCAGTTATTTTGTCAATGACCTTGACTTTTATTTTTGACTTTTTGTTGTTGGCTGAAGATTATTATTATTTTCTTATGCTAACTTGTTTCTTATTATGTAACACTGTTGTATGCAGCATATAGGTTATTGAATGTGTGTCTCATTTCTAATTGTTTATGTAAGAAACTTGTAAATTACTAATGTGATTAAATAAGCTATTCAAATCTTATATAGACTATCTTGATCCATCTTGTACCCCAGCAACGTGGATTAATTGAGACTGCTGCGTTGGTGCCAATAGATCACACGGCACCACTTCACCTTGTAGTTCTGAAGGAAATTCCCATTAACTCCTTGTTCCGTATACGCTTTCCTTTGGCCTCTCTCTTTGACCTGTGTTGAACCCGCGCGCTGCTGCTCTGTCTGTCTCTCTGCTATGCGCGCCACGACTCTGTAGGACCCAGCGGAAACCAGCCAGTGAGCGCACGCGGAGCCGGGGGAGAGAGCGAGGAGCGCGAGAGCAGTGGAGGAGACGAAGGAGAAGAAGACGCTCTCAGATTAGTGCGTGGCTTCATGGAGTTGTGTAGCTCTGGTCCGCCGTCATGGATTGCACTGCGCGATCACTTCTACTTTTGGTTTTAAGTCTTTTACTACCACCCGCGTTTACCATCATCTATCCCCCCAACGAAGGTAAGGCACTCCGGCTTGTTTTACGCGCGTGTATCGGTGTGAGTGCGTGCGCTTGGGGAGACACGGAAACACTGGATTCACTGACCCGCTACTGTCCCAAATTTGAGTGAGAGCGTAACGACGTGAAGCGTGAAGGTGACACTTGGGACAGATAATAGCAAAAATGGATGAGTCGCTAAAGTTCAACCAGACAAAGGAGAAGGACCGGTTTGGGATAAGAAGCAGGAGATAAATTGGGGAGAACACGCGCGATGGTGGCGTGACAGTTGAACAGAGAGACGCAGACAGGGTAGTTGTGATCCACGGCATGAGATATGGGAAGTCCACTGTCTGGATTTCTATCACAGTCATGTTATATTCCAATATTGAGGAATATAGGTTACAGACGGCCGGGCTCAGACAGTCAGACGTTCATACACATTTAAAGACTGTAAACAGAGCGTGGGCAAAGACGCAGATGCGTAAAAGATCAATGTTTGGGTTTAGGGACAATGTTGTGAACTGAAGTGGATCATCTTTTGTGAACAGTCTAAGTTAACGAGAGGTTTTAGTGTTGTAAGGCATTTTAGTCTTCCCATGAGAGTTGGTCATACTCAGAGAAAAAGCGTGTCAGCCGAAACAGAGTCATCCTGCTTGCCTTTGAAACGCAATGAGCGGCAGCCCCGCCAATGTCAGATCACAGTTATGTATCTCGTTGCTTCAGTTTTTATTAACCTATTATTTTATTCATGTCTAGTGCCAGTGTTTTATTTATTTTTATTTTATTTTGCCTTCTACATGTATCGTGCCTTTAGAAAAGTTACACACAAAGCAAACACGAAAGTATTAATTTAATGTGTGTCGTGAAGCATAGCCTAAGGCCTATATTTTAACCTAAAAAGTCTGAAATTTCAGAAAGGCATTATACATTTTCTGTTCAGCACCCACACACATCAGCTTATAGGGTAGCTTATGTGTTGCCTTGTAGATTATTGCATGTTGTTGATTATTACATGAACAGTAATGTAAAAAGTTAGAAAGAAATAACATCACAAAAAACTTTTAAAAGTTTTGGAAACTTTGGCCGAGGCCGCAGCGAGGGGTCAGTTGTGATTTGACAGTGTCTCAAAGATAAAGCTGTTGTTCGGAGCGAGAACGGGATGTTTTTGGCCTCAGTTAGTTTTAATAACTCCGTGCGTAGGTTTTATGCAATTTTTACCCACTATATTTCTCCTTGTTATCACAAACCAACCGTTTTATATTTTGATAGATCAAGAAAGTAAACAAACAGACAAATAAGGCATGTAGGCCTACGTATTTCAGTTGTTGGCATTCATTTACTGGCTGTATGACAAAGCCTAATTTCAATTCCCGTGTCTCTTCAATATTCGATTCAGGGAGAATCACACAAAAAGCAGACATTACAGTGTTACTACTTTATTTTTGATTAAATGAAAGACAACAAAAGTTATGAAAAATACAAGTGCTCCTTGAAACTGGCAGATGTGTGTGCGTGAGAAGAGGAAGGAGGAAGCCGTGTGTGTTTGTGCAACGAGTGAAGCGAGAGAGAAGGAAATAGAAGAGAAATTGAAAACGAACTGAACGTGCGCTACGGACAGACGACACAGACTGGCAAGGAAATTAAATGACGTTGTTGTTGGTTATTAAACAAATTAATAATTATATTGACCTTCTCGGGGCATGCCAGAGAGTGTCACTATCGAGGTGTCAATTTAGCTGTTTTTTGCAAACATATGGACTCACATAAACTGATAAACAGTGCTCATAGCCTGCTTTGATAAGTTGAAGTTGTATTGTTGGAGTGCCAGTGACAGAAAGTTAGTGACTGAGAAGGCACTTAAACGCACGCAAGGAGCAGCTGAGGGCCAGGGGAAAACTACACTTGTTTACGCACGTCTATCAATCAGTTGTAAAATAGCCTATTACGCTAAATATGACGGCATTTTTATTTTTTTATTGTTGTTATATTTTTTCCCAAATATGGTTCACTCATTTGTTGGATTTTGAACGGTGGTGGCGGCGCTGAATTTAAACTTTTCAAGCTAAACAAACAGTGAACTTGAAATCCATGTTACGCTCAGCCCCGGATACTTTAAAAAACATGCAGTAATGTAATTGACTGCACTTTAACAGGGTTTACTTGGCTTTGGTGAGCTCTTATATAACACTTAGAGTAGCAAATAAACTCGCTATTACTTGATGACCAAAGATGAAACGCTATTCATGCAAAATAGCCATTACTCTGAACAAACGATGTGAACCTTTATTTCATCTGGTTCCCCTCCTTAAAGTTTATTTTATTTCCCTTTTATGTTTTGTTCCGTTTTCCTTTGGCCAGCATTTTTAAGAATAGTATTTACTGTGTGGCTTTCCTTAATGACCCTTTGTAAAACTAAAAAGCAACTTGTAAGAGGCGAAAATCCTAAAACCATAAAATACGCTTTTTTGGAACTGATTTACCTAAAACACGAGAAATCCATCAAAGTATTATTACTTTTGAGTTCTGTTCTCGCGTGATATGGGTGCACCACGGGGCGTCGAGAGGCCTTGAGTATTTTTAGCCCCCGTTGGTGAGCTTTGGCCCGCAGAGTCAGGCGCACACGTCCCGCTGTTACGCACGGTGTCAGTGTCTGTGAGCTATAGCTATTAAGTGCTAAAAACCCGTACATCTCATTGAAGACCACCATAGTAGCCTATACCTTGATGTAAATGAGTAGCTTAAAGATAGGTGTTTTTATTGTTAGAAGCGACATTGAAGTGGGCACATTTATAGCATCTTGTCAAGGTTTAGCGTGAGTTTAGAACATGACATGACATGGTGGCAGTTTTGTTTGTCCAGTGATTGACAGCTGTATTTGAAGAAGTTTCTTGGTGAGAAGTTTTGTAATCTATTGTTAGTGGCTCTAAAATCAAAGACATACTAAGAAAGAAGACAGCTGTCAGAAAATTAGACATAGGCCTACAGACTACAGTTGTGAATTAACTGTCAATATTTCTTTTCTTTTTTTTGCCCTTTATTTACATGCTTAAGTAACAAAAGTCTTTCACTTGATCTCCAATACACTGTACAAGTCATTGTAAACAAGCATATCCCATCCCAGCTGACCCATCATTTAGTATTACAGAATAAAAAGATGTTTTGACAACATAATAATCACTAATAAATTCAAAAATTTGGGAAAAAATATGAAACAAAAAGAAAAAAAGCGTAAAATATTATTGCGACATAAAGTTTTTTTTTTCATGGTTCTTAGTATCATTTATTACGCCCTATATAATTCAGAAAACAAGTCCCAGATTGTCCTAAATATGTGTCATTTCAGTGGGAAATATTGGCTACTGTGTCTTTAAGAGCGAGTGTGTGTCTTGTACTTTGAAGGTACAGTGAGCTATGGACTAAATGAAAAACTAAGTGCATTCGGGTTCAGTGACATACAGACAGGATTATGTTCAGCTAAAGGTATGGAGGTTTTGCTTGAGTTTGAATGACCAGGATTAAAGTGTGAATCCAGGTGAAGGAAATAAAAGCAAGGAAAGGAAGTGAAACTAGGAAGCATAGAAGGATATAGGAAAGGAGAGCAGAGCGGGTTGAGGAAGCAGTAACATCAGACCGAGCGACTGTGCAACTTGAATAATTCATTATGGGAGGTGAACACTTCAACCCTGTTACATAGACACAAGTCGCCCTGGCTTTGGCTCCAGTGCGGCCTGCCAACCCCAATGCTGGTTTCTCTCTATTGCAGACGCCACATACAGTATCAGGACAACATGTGCTACCATTATAATGTGCTGTGTTCACTTCACCAGTGCTAAAGCGGACTGGCATCTCTGACTCATAGCTGACTGTATATAGCTAGTCTTGTAGAAACTTAAGGTAGGCATTTTGTGGCCCATGCAGCTATCCATCTCAGTTACTTTGAAAAGCAAAACAAAGGTGGATAGTAAATGTACAACAACAAACAACCAATTAGTCATTGGTAAGGTAAACATTTCAACCTTGTAACATAGACACAGTTCACCCCGGTGTGTGGCTGCGAGTCTCTCTTCGTCACACATGACAATAGCAGGATATGTGAATTACAATGTGCTGTGTTTAATTCGCCATGTGCTAAAGCGGACTGGCATCTCTGACACAGCTGATTGTATTGTATAGTTTGTATTGTGGAGACTTCAAGGTAGGGCAGCCAATTTGTGGAAATCTCTTGTGGCCATATTTCGAGACCTAAAAATTAGAATGTTGAATTTAAAATAAAATTTAGGTGGATTTGAACTTTCCCAGAAAGAAAGAAACAAACAAACAAACAAAAACATTACAAACTAAATCTGAAAATCTTAAAAAATATGTTGTTTATTTTTATAAGTATTAATGAATGTAGAACAATATTTTGGTGAAATTCTAACTGCAAAAATGTCTGCCCGCTGTGCTTTGCTTTTGTACAATCAATGGACTTCTTTCAAACTACTGTACTCTCTTTCTTTCTTTCTTTCCTTTCAAAGTTTTCTGATGCTAAAAAATGTGTTTGAGATTGATTCACCTGTTTCTTTATGTTGATGTTTTGCTCCATTCACACACACGGGTCACTCAGCTATTAATACTTTGAGTTCCCGTTTAGAGGCGCTCCCTGATGGGACAGGGGCTGTGTGCTTGGTGCACGCTAGCTTGAGTTAGAGTGTGTGTGGAGGTTTAGAGAAGAATAACTGTTAGTGATTGTAAATGGTTGCAAACGTTTGCAAAGTTGGTGGATTCTCATGTTGAGGTCTTGGTGTAAATTCTCTTTGTGTGTTTCTTAGCAGTTAGGAACACCAGTGAATATTATTTATAGAATTTAGATTTTGGCAGTTATGTGTTATGAAGAAAATGCTTAAAAGATGGTTTTAAGTTCTTTAACTTTGGGCGTACATATCAATGCCAGTGGGTAAGTCCTTTTTTTATAATGCAAAGAATTGAAATTAGTAGATTCAAAATAAATGAACGTTTTTTTTTAAATTGTGTACTGTTCATGAAAACTAATAAGGTTTTTTGCACTGGGCACGTGCACTCTGGGACAACCTATTATGCTTCATATAATAAATTAATTAGCCTCCATATAGGGATTGAGTGAACTGATGTGTTTGTTAACTGCAATACATATTATACTCTGAAAGAACAGTAATAAAATACTAGCGTAGGTTTTGAATTGAGGTCCAAACAGATGACGATCCATAGTCAGTAAAATGTGTATTAACGTCAATGTCAAAGGTGAAGGGTGTATCCTATGTGACAGTTTTATCAGTGGTAACTTTATTTTTACAATCGTACATGTGTGTGTGGGTGCAGATGTTCCCATAGCCTAAATGCAGCTGTATAAGTTTCCCCTCTCTCTCTGTGTGTGATATGAATGTGATTTGAGAGCGTCTAATTTTCTGCTCTCAAATTCCCTCGCTCGGCTCAATTTGAGAAGTAGGCTCGGCTCGTTGAGAAATGTAAATTGGAAGCAATGGCCCCAAATGCTGAGCTGCTATTATCTGACATGAACAGATAGCTTCATTAGACCTTAATATGAGTGTGTCTACTGCCACTCAACAGCTGAGTGGGCCTGGGCTGGTCAGGTGAACCACAATTTACCAGCTTTTGGAGCTCACCACGTGGGAATTACTGTCCCATTGTGTGTGTGTGAATTGTTATGGTTGGTCTTTTTGCTACATTTGCAGATACTTATCAGAGCTGCTGGAGAAAATGATGATTTCCATCTCAATCTTTATTCTAATGTGGAGCATGAATAGTTTATGAAATGGAAATGTGCTTTTCTCAATGAATTTGGTTTAGGTGAATTTGTATTAGCATAAAGCATACATTCATGACTTGCAAATAGAAAAAAAAAAGTGGCAGATAAGGTCTAACTACTAAGTGTGAGTAAAAATGCTATATGTTTAAATAAATATGTTTAAATAAATAAATAAATGAGGCAAGAAAAGTAAAAGAAGCAATTATTTGTTTTTACAGTATGTAGCTCTGGATGAATGTATAGCTTTAAGGATTTTCCCTTTCCAGTTAGTTAAAATTGCACGGTATGGACACTTTTGTCTATTCAAAACGTAACTAACCAACATGCAGAGTTTACTGAAACATTTATTAAATTACAAAAAAGAAGATTTTTGAGTGGCTCCAGATCACCTTTTAGATTTTTTTTCTTAAAACTCAAGTTTATTATGCAGTAAAAATAGTGTGTATAATGCATTTTCTATTTCTAGTTGTATACTATATTTACTCTAGTTACAATCTGATAATTTCTCGTTCTCCTGTAAAAGAACAAGCTGCGTTCACAGTCTGCGTGTTGTTT
This sequence comes from Hypseleotris bucephala, assembly GCA_036025885.1. Taxonomy (NCBI): domain Eukaryota; kingdom Metazoa; phylum Chordata; class Actinopteri; order Gobiiformes; family Eleotridae; genus Hypseleotris; species Hypseleotris bucephala. The sequence continues at coordinate 8,551 of JAVQKG010044076.1, forward strand.
GGTGTTAAACTCCAGTGACAGTTTGGCTGCTTCAGAACATAAGGTCTGTCTGTGCATTCTCCGCTCCATATGTCACTACCACACAAACTGTATTTATGACAATCATTCACACTCAACCATCTGCAGATACTGCCAATAGACCATTGTAGCTACACCATTTTCAAGTACAAAGAAGTTGCCATATTTCTGGATGTGTTTCATGACAAGATGTCTTTGGCAAATAGAGTTTTAAGCCATCAAAGGTGTAGTCCATAAGTTTCCTAAAATAACAAAAAATTAAAAACAAAAAATACATTTTGATGTTGCTGTAGAGGCCAGGGAGGGACAATTATTTATATTTATATCTTTGTTGTTATATTTATTAGCAATATCAAATTCAGTGTAAAAAATTTCCAGTGCTAAATTGTGTAATTCTATGGACCCCACATCAATCTTGTGTGTAAATATAGGCATAGCGTTAGTATGCTATTTTTCAGCTGTTCTTAATTTTATTCCCATTCATTTTATTGTGACTTGCTATTTACACATATTTTTCGTAATTGTTCACTTTAAACCCCACGAAGCGCTCATTGGTTATCAGTTGACAATCACTTTTCTAACTTGTTTACGTTGGAAATAAAAAGCTTTTGGTTATGTATCTCCTATATCCCGACCATATCACCCTGCTGCTTTATCTAAGATCTGTTTGCTTGTCCATTTTGTTATTCCAAAACCACAAGACTTGCTTTTTCTGTTTGGATAAGATTAAGATATTATGTATGTGTGTGGCAGCTGGTAAAATATAGCCATGATGATCAGTGCTGGAGGTTTTGGGGTCCCTCCTGTGGGATTTGATAAGGCTAATAGAGGCTAACAAGGCCTAGACGCTCATGTAACTACTTCTGTGTTTCTCGTCCACAGTAAACCTACTCGACTCTAAAGCAAGCCAAGGGGAGTTAGGATGGATTTCCTACCCAGCGCATGGGGTGAGTATATTTTTTATATATTTTTATTTGGGCAAAACTATGTCTGAAAATGCTCAAAACTGTGACATTGTATAATATATGATGTAGGGTTTTGCCTTGTCTGCAGAGGCGGGTGGGTAGAGTAGCCAATAATTGCCATGTTAAAAATGTACTCAAAAGTAGTTATCCAAATGAAAGTAAAAATCAAACATAACTGATTTTCTACGATACAAAGCCATGCAAATTCTGGTATTTCCAATCTATAAACTAGAAATTAATGGAAATAAATAATATTTAGGGAACATACATTACAAATTAAGGGACAACAAACTCACCTTTTCACAAGAAACCAAAAATTATGTAACAAACAAAATTGCCAAGTTGCAAATTAGTACATTTTGTAACGTTACCTCAAAATTATATTCCACAATAATATTCCCCATTTTCGTACTACCCACCTCTGATTGTGTGCTATTGGTGTATGCCTTGTCTCTATAAAAAGGATTTCCAGGACTCCTACTGTTCTCACAATGTAATGTTGATTCAAAGTGCAGATTAACCCACTTTTCTTCAGGCGTTTTTGTCCCTGCTCCGTCTCACAGGTTAAAGGTTAAGCATTCGGAGCCCGCCATATGGTCAGGATGCTTAAAGAGGACAACATAGTACACTGTAAAATTTAAACCCAAATTTGATTTAAAAAAATATTATCTTTAAAATAATAAGTAATTACAACTCCAATGTTACACCAATTCATTTATTTAAAATTCTTTTCTGAAATTATTGCTTTTTAGCAGTGACGTGCGGTGAGGTTTGAGGCTGGTGAGGCACTGACTTTTAAAGCCAGATTTACAAATACAAATGAACCAAAAAAAGTATCTTACCACCATTTGATTGACAACAGACAACGTTGTGTTTCATATGTCTTAGCATTATTTCCACATACAGACTGTACATCCCATGCATGATGCATACAGCCTGCGCCCATTCAAACTAAAAATGAAAAGAAGTATGGTCTTACCTGTAGACCTACTAGTATACATCGAAGGTATATAACTCAATGCTTGTATACAAAATCCATGTGCCCATCCTTCTGTACAGAAATGTCTAAGACTTTTTTGTAGAAGTCCTCCTTGTCGTGCTTTGGTTTTAAA
>JAVQKG010044148.1:0-22888 GCA_036025885.1 Hypseleotris bucephala
TTCTGTGTTGGTTCTGGTTTAGTCCTGTTTTGGGTATTGGTTTAGTCCTGGTTTAGTTCTTTTTTGAGAATTGTTTGGTACTGGTTTGGTCTTTGATAAGTTCCAGTTGTGACTGGTAAATGGAGGGCCTTTGGCTTCTGCTTAAATTTAAATTTATCACTTCATTTGTCCTCACTATGCCAATTTTCTTCCCTCACAGTGTGAGAGGCCCAAGATACTGCGTTCAGTTTTGTCAACAAACATGGATTTGAATTCCAATTTATGGAAGAAATCCCAATGGAAAAAAAGTGTTTTTCTGTTCAAACAACCTCTAGAAATACTACTAAACCAACCATTATGAAGTCTGGCATTTCTTCCACAAGTTTGCCACTGGTGGAAACGTTGTGTTTGGTCACTTTATAGGGTATCAATTTACCTGCCCTTGAGGTCAGCCTATGACATTGCAACAAGCCATAACATTCAGTTATTCACATTGAATACAAAACTTTAAATTAAGCACAAGAATGAAGAAAAGTTAAGGGACACTTTCTGCATACTACAACTACAATTAATGTAAACAGAGAATGGTTTGAAAATGACACTATCCCATGAGTAGCAGTTCTTTGGATATAAATGCTTTGTTGATGCCAGATGCCAGTAAAATTTGTTTAGAATAGACATACAAAGCTTGGTACAGTTTTGTCAGTGAAAGTGTTAAAACTCAAAGCCCTATAAGGATTATTGTCTCATTACTGTTGACCTCGCCGTTCTTCAGATTAAAAAAGTAGGAGTACAACAACTTCCAAATTAAGTGTTGCATTTTCCTAGTACACATGTACTTTGTGTCTGTGTGCCTGGTCAGGTCAACTTGCGTCTGCCAGATGATTTAAAAAGAGCTTTAAAAAGTGGTGGCTTGTCTGTCCAGTTCTTGCAACTTTATCCCTGTGAAGAAACATTAAAAGGATAATTCTTGTTGTCTTATTCAAACATCCCTAGTATGATTATAGTTTCAATACAGTTGCATAAGAATCAGGTTGGGCTCAATCATGCCTGCCCTAGGACTAAATCAGAACTACTCTATTGTGGACTAGATCAAGTTTACACCAGGGCTTACAAAAAGTAATAGTTTATGTATATTGTGTCCTGGGATCTTATTTGTATTGCCCAGTACTGAATAACCCCTTGATCTAAATCCTACAGATGTTCCTGTTTCAAAATCCTCAAAAGCTTCCCTCCTCTTTTGTTGATCTGGTTATTAGACAGATTTTACTGAGAGTTTTCTGGTAATATTTTTGCCCTGTGTCCACTTTTCTGACAGCATGTCCAGCTTAAGTCCTTTAGCCCTGACAGGCTCCAATAAGGAGAGGATTTGGGATGATTAAAGTTTGACTGCTACGTTGCTTTCCTTCAATAATTTACTCTAAATCTGACTGCAGTTTAGCTTGTCACTTAGGACTGTTTGATATCTCAGTATTGTACCATTTTACAATATACACTTGTAATCATATGCTAATTTTGTCTGTCTAAAAATCATATATATTTTTTACCTCCCACTGCTATTGTCTCTTGTTTTTTTGCCTGCCTTCAAATGCTAGCCTTTTTTCACAAGCTTGCTAATAAATAGGCCCTAATAAATGTTGCTTTTCTGTCTGGGTGAAAAGTAAAAACACTTGAATGTGTGCACTCACTGATTCTCTATCCAGTCAGTGACTCATCCCAATTTAAGCAGCTGAGCAATGTTTCTGTTCACTAGAAAGCAATGTCATTGGAGGACAGGAAGTCTTAATGCCCCGGGCCAGGTTAACAGAGAGCTGCTGTTTGGGAGGAATACCAAAATGTGTCTGAGTAGGACTGAGAGTCTGTGGTTTTATTTTTTAAGTGTTATTGCAGAAAGAAAACTGAGAAGTTAATATTTAAGATTAATGCAATCCCTTTTGTCTATGTTAGATGTGTATATATGGGTTGGCTTCATTATACGTATATATATAAAAAAACATTTTCACTAGATTTTCTAGATTTTCATTCAAGATTGCACATGTTTAAATGTCTCATTCACTGGCGCTTTTCTGTCAGCTTTTGGCTAAGTTTGTTGGGGTAAGAACCAAAAAAGTGGGTGTGCATTTGACAAAATGTTGACAAACACTGCTAAAAATGGCCAACCTGTTGCTGTGCAGAGACAGTGATTGTTTCCTCTTGTGCACATAGTGGAGAGATTCCCAATTCAACTAAATGTCTTTGGTTGACATAAGAAAACCGCAATAAACAACATAGTTTTTCCATATGTGTTAAATGTTATTTCCAGTCTGCAGTGAAGGGATCTAGCAGGAGCTGATTTTATGGACAAAAGCACAGTCCTTGTGTGATACAGAGCAGCTACGCCTGAGAGGTCAGCAACCTGTGCTCTAATTATTCCCAGCAGACGGCCAGCAACGCTTGAGTGGCTCATTGTAAACAGTAAGTGTCGTGTGGGCTGTGCAGAATAAATGGCTACAGGTTCATAGTTCTCCAAGAAACTAGCTAATGGTGGGTTATATTGTCAGTGCGGGTTACAGAGACATTACTATGTGCATGCAGATGATGTTGTGTATGCTGCTACTACTGACATGGGTTGTCATAGTGTTTTGATGTGCTAATTGAAGGGTGTTAATTGAGAGTAAACATTATGTAACCAAATTACTTCTGAGCTCAAAGTAAGGCTGATGGTGGAGGAGGAGGCAGTTGTCTGTTTTGAAGGCACAAAGAAGGTTGATAAGAAGGCTCATAAGACCTAATGGGAACACAAGCAGTTGCCTGGAAAATGTATTGTATTTTTATTTATTCCACAGTTAACAACATTTTATACAAAACAATAGAGTGGTCAGTAGTTACTTTAACAAATAGGATTGATTTAAAGAATACATTCTGGCAAACATAGAGGGTATTGGGATTTTTCTGGTATTATATTTGCTATAACTGTAAGCACTACTAAACGATATTGGATATCAGACCTAAGCTGATTACTGATTAAATGGCAGTTGAATAACTTAAGGTGCAGATTGATTATTCACAATTAGAATTATTGAGATTTTATTTAGATCAATTTAATGTGATAATTACACGTTGCCTTATATAGATTATTCAATTACTGGGGCATCAAAACTCCATGACTACTGTACTAGGAAGGCTATGCACACACAAATAATTAATAACCTTTCCTCTCATTCCAAAGCTTGGTTTGAACTTTTCTTTTTGCCTAAAATGTATTGAGTTGCTGTCATGTGATCACCTATAACAAAGTGTCACAGTCCACTGAGTGTACATAGAAAATACAGCAGCATTTGAAATTTTCTTTAACCAATCAATCTCTGTAGAGGTTAGAGCACTATTGAGGGAGGAACTATGTCCAATAGCAACATATTTATTGGAGAGGTACTTCCTGCTCTTCTCACCAGTCGTGTCAACTGGTCAAAGTGGCACATATTGGTGATGATTTATGGCAGATTTGCCTTCTTTTTGGACCTTTGCAGCAAACAACCCTTCACGTTCACCATGTACCTCCTGCATTGATTTGCACTTATATTAGACCAGGTCAATATGCTGCTCTACTGTGAGTGGACTCTTGTGACTTAAGTGTTTGACCGCTGTCCAGACCCCGCACCACAGAGGTCCCTCACCAGCAAGACTCAAGGTCTTTATTGGATATGAGCTTAAGTATAGTAATGGCATGTTTGCATTAGCACATGGTAACCTAATGCTGGTATTGATTTCAAAATGTGGTTCATTTGTATCAGAGACATTTATGATTATCACTTCCTGTATGAATTCAAGATAGGCCACTTTATTATTTTGACTTATTTAACTGCTTGTGAAGTCAAATAACTATTGGACTTGGACATTGCATCAAGCCAGTGGTAATGCGCACATACTGTATGTTCAAAACAAACCTGCTGAAGTTTTACCCAAACATCAGAATGAAGAAGAAAGGTTATTCAGTTGAATGTGGCATGGTTTGTTCACAATCTTAAGCCCTTCTTTATGCCCAATCTATAGTTGGCTTACTGTATACACAATGCAACATGCACTGATAGCTCTTTTCTAAATGTAATATCTCTTCCAGTGTCTCAGTAGATTCTCAATGTCATATATTAAATGAGACATGACAGTGTAGGGTTCGTTTAGCATCATATAATGTAGGGTAACACAAGGTATGTATACTTGTCCCTGTTAGGAAACGTGTTATTTGATTTGAACCAGACTTTGGTGCTTGGAGAGGTGAAAGAGTATTACAGTCTATCACTATGAACAATAACAATGTTCTTCTAAGCCTGTTGCATTTGATGCTGATACCACAGCTGTAGTACTATCCTGAGTTTTGGCAGTATTTAACACCCAATTGTGTGAAGAAGTGTGTCACGGCTGAGTCTATGTTTCTATGTCAGGTCACCATGCTCCCTGAGGGGCTTGTAAAGGGTCTGACTTACAGAATGCTGCGAAGCACAAAGATTTTGTCATCTCACTTTACGCACTGCCCTTCACATGACCTCCAGGTCTCCACAGGGCTTTGGCTCTGAAACAACACACACAGGCATTTCTTTAACTTCTCTAGTGCACATTGCTAAAACATAATGGTTAGGGGTTATTGTACAAACCTAAAAATGCTCCCTGCTGATTCCTGGAGCTCATTATTTTTGACTAGCTAGTAGCTACTGCACATTAATTGCTTGTTTTTTCCCAGAAGGCTTTGCTTCTTCCTTTTCGGACTGTTTGATGTGTTTTCCAGTCATTTATTTTGTAACCTTGACAGTGCCACAGCATGCACATGTACTTTTAAATCATGGCTTTCTGAACCCTTAAATTAAAGATTTTTCTTGTCTTTTTCTGTCTATTACATAAAAACACAGTCATTATGTGACCTTAATAAGGTGAAGCTTTACACTTTGAGTTTATACACTTTTTTCAAAAAGAAGTGAGATCATTTAATTTCTGGAAAGTGTGAAAGAAACAGTATTACTGCCAATGTAAATGGGAGGAAATATCAATGTGAAGTGGGCCTGGGTGAAAAAGAAATCAAATCTTGTCATGTCCTTTACCAAAAAAATTAAAGGTGGAGTATTATGCATTTTATATAAAGGCTGCAATTTTCTTCCTGTCACACCAATACTAAACATGCACATTTCTTAAATGTCACTATTCTATCTACAAAGAGTTTTTTTTTTTTTTTTTAAAAAATGATGATAATCTGAAACATGTAACCATCATGTTGATAAGATCAACTGTTTTGTTCTTTACAGTACAAAAACACTGCACATCCTTCTGGCAGTACAAATCCTTGAACACTTGACAGAATTGCAACATGAAGATAACTCGCTACCTGTTACAAGGCATTTAAAAGCATGGCTGACTCCACACCTAATGGCTGTGAGATGGGTTAATGGTAAAAATCGAGCTTGCCTCTCCCTCTTTCAGTCAGGAAGTGGTTGTCAATGTGTTGGTGTGTGGAGATAATGCTGCTTGTACAAGGCTCCTGCAGACAGAGCTGTGTGCATCCAGTTTTTATGTGTTCTTTAATGCAATGTTAATGTGTCAATGTACATGTGTATGTGTAGTGTAGCTGACCCTTTTCTTTGAATTGAATATGTGCCCGACTAAACCCATGAACCTGAAGCAATGTGATTTGTCAGATTAAGTTATTTGAGCTATTCAGATAAACCTGTGGCCAGTTGGACAGTGAGTGTAGGCACATGGGGTGCTAGATATATCTAACTAGATTAATTGTAAAACTTGAATGGCACTGGTCCTAAGACTTTATAATAATCTGTGTTGACTGTGCTTGGTTAAGAATGTGCACATGACTTTCACCTTATCCTTTACTGTGCCTTGCTGCTGGTATTGTTTATAAAGCACAAAAGCCTATGACATAAAGTTGAAATCATGCCAGCCGTTTTTGCTTGCTTGCATATTACAAAGTGGCTGTATAAGAAAATGTAATCTATTTGATCAGTGCTAGCTACGAGTTCACCTGCTTTGCTAAAATAATGCTGGCAGTTTGTAGATTATTTCTATTGTGGCATTGCATGAGACAGTGAGTCATAAGCATGACAGTCACAATGACCATATCACATTACCATACTTCAGAGTGCTTGAACTTTTTGCCCTACTCGTTGTGAGTGTTTTGTATTGTATGCTAAAATAACTCTTTGTAAATTTGACTTTCAGTTGAGCACTTGATACATTTATTTTTCAGTTATTTTTAGTATGTTTCTCTCAAATTCAATTGCAATTTTCATGGTTGCAATTAGCAAATGCACCAAAGGCTGCAACATTTTAGGCAATATCCTCTGCACAAAACGTAGTACAAAATAAGTATATGTAAACAAAACTGATTACCTTGTAGGTTTAACCTCTACAATCTGTTCTAAAAGATGTGATTCTTGTGGATTAATTAATTTAAGTGTATTAGTTAATTAAGTTAATATTTTAGTCTTCTTTCAATCTAGCAAATTTATACAAAACTGCATTATTTTTTCGAAAACCTTTTAAAATTTCGCAGCCCTAAAGCGACACTGTGGTGAGAAAAAAAGGGCAAAAACAAAGGGTGGTAGTGGCTCAGTGGTAGAATGGTAGTCCTATGACTGGGTAAGTGATTCAAACCCCACTTGAAAATGTGCATACTGCCGTTGACAAAGATGACATCAAGGGTGTTTAACTATGAAGAAACAAATGTTGCTTTAAATCCTATGTTTGTTTCTGGTGTTATGAGATGGATGTACTTTTTCTCCAACAAATGTCAAAAATATCCTCTGCGACTTACAGATGGATAGCTGTCTCAAGTGGCCTTTGTATGGGAATAAGTTTAGCCAACCAATAGTTTTTACCGTGAGCTATGCAAATCTTGATGTTAGCTGCTTTGTTTCTTGCTGGTAACTGCAGTAATATGTATCCCCTGTTGCTCCTCTGTAGGCTGACCTCTAGTTTGCCATAATGCTGAGCGCCTGCAGCCACACGTACACACGTATGACAGGACATGACTCAGGCTGTCATGGCCCCTCCCCCACAGCCTTATCTGTGGGTTACATAGGCTTATATTTAACTGGCCATGAGTGTTTATGGACTACATGAGTGCTGTTATGTTCATAAGATGACTAGCCAAGGGGTTGTTTTTCTGTTTGCGTCTGATTGAAGTAGAACGTGGATGTTAGGGTTGCACAACGCATGTAGTTTTATTGTTGTTGCAATATTATCAAACATAATATTTGTATCTCTAGATCTAGTTTAGTCTCTTTGGTATGTTTTCATTTGTCCCCAGTTATGAGTGTGGTCAATAATATTTTTCTATCAAACATCTAAATATTGCCTCATATCATTATTGCAATACATATTTTTCACATTTTTTTGTAACATTGTGCAGCTCTTTTGATGTATGTAAATGTGGCAGATAGAGGAGTTAATACTGCAGAGACGGACATCTTAGAGCGTGAGTTGATAGGAGTTGCACTTATTACTGTGCAAAAACAAAACGCCATGTTGTATTGTGTCACTTAGCATTAGCATCATCATACACAGACTGGGACCTTGCACACACTCAAGGAGGCAAAATGTTATGTATTTTTAAAACCTAGAACCAGCAGATGCTAGACAAGTTGCAATATCCTCCAAACTGTTGCAGATATGTCCTTGGTTTGTCATTCTAACCATAACCAGCCTGAGATCTCTGCAGCTATAGGAGACAGCAGGTAACAGATGATAGACTGATGAAGTTGGGTCTAAGTTTGGAGAAGGGGAATGCAGGCTGATTCAGTCTACTGTAGGAGTGTGCAGTTATGGAAGAGAGGCAGTGACCACAGCCATTCAGTGATTCAGAGCTCCCTGAGCTGTGCTGCTGAGTGGGTGGGGTTTGATAGGAAGAGATAGGCAGTGCAACATTTAGCTTCAGGCCGAGCTACGGATGCAAAATATGTTGAACATTTATTGCAATATTAGCCAATGCAATATCTAAATGTATTGCAATAATGAGACAGAAAAACTGTTATTGTGGCTGGATAGTCTTACTGGTAGTCATGACTCTTATACTAATACTGCCAGTATTAAGATAATCCTAATTAATACAATAAAGTTTATATCACATAATATATGTTTTTCTAATTTCTTGCAATCTCATTTTAGTCCAGATACATGTCCATTGTGTTTTCTTTGCCAGCTGTGTGAGTCGCCACTACACTCATATCCGACAATGCACTGCAGAAAGTCTTGTGCATCGCCTCTTTCTGCTGATTCATAACAGGGACAGTGTGAAATAAAGCACTTTGGTTCCAGCGATGCGGCCTGTAATTCGTTTGATAAGCCAAAAGCCTCAGCGACTCAGAAGTGAGTGATGAGCAGGCGGTGCTAGAGGTCCCGCTGCTGTGCTGCTAGGTCCCCATTCAGCCTTGATCTGGTCCATTCTCCAGATTTTTCTGTCTGCTGCTCCTCCACAATGCTGTTGCTTTTATGAAAAAATGTGGAATATAGAAATAAACCATTCCAATTACTCAACCTAGAATGACATAGCTTAGCTTACATTAGTATGAATTCATAAACAACATGCCAACATTGATTGAATATGGATTTTATAAGATACACTGACACAGTAACAGCAGAAGTTTACCTCCCTTCTCTTCTCAAGAGTTAGCTGTCAGTGATCAGCAGCTGGCCCTGGTGCTCATTTTTAGAAACTGTTGCTGCAGTGCCATGCATTTTTAATGGATTGGCCATTGTAGCGTACTGTGTGTTGGCATTCACATGCATTTTCTTTATGGCCCTGCAATATTAACCAGGCTCAGGTAGGAAGTGTGAGGATTTATCTGTTCTATATCGCACCACATATACTGTACATGCTGCAGTCGTTTTATACATCTTGTGATGCTTACATTCCCAAAGGTTGTTTGCTTTGATTTGCATTGTGATTGGATTATTAGCTCAATGTGTATACTACTGGTTCTTGAATAGATGCACCTAATTAAATGGTCAGTGAGTGTGTATTGCATTGATGCAGTTAGGATTCTTTACTTTCCCCATCTTCTTAGCATTCAGGAAGGTATGGATGACAAATAATCCTCACTGATGTAGCCTATGTTAAAGATCTCTTAATTCCGTCTACGTTGGTTACTAATGCACGGGCCAAACAGATTAATATTACTTAGGGGCACTAATCATGGATAACTGTTCTCTCCAATTCTAAGAAACTGTCTCGAGAGCCTAAACCTGGATCAGCCCTCTTGTGCTGAGAAGAGAAACACAGCTTAAAGACACGTTCCACTGCAGTTCATCAAAGTAAAAAATTTAGCACTAAGGGCAAAATGTATTATCTAAAACCATACTAATGACATGATGCAATTATGCAAATAAAACAAACAAGCTACCACACTCATTTGCTCATAAACACACTGGAATTGTATATTGAGGTTTAAAGACTTGATACTGAAATTATTATTTAAAAAACAAAAACCTTTTTACAAGTAGGGGTACTAGTTAGTGCTACAGATTGTTTGGTCCTAGAGCCAACTACAATCTCGAGTTTTGGTCTGTATGTCTTTCCTTTGCTATTGCATCTCTGGGTATTCTGGCTTCATTTTACCATCCAAAGACATGCACTTGTTAGTAAAACGAATGACTTAATTGACACCAAGTGAATCAATGTGACTAACATTGTCCCTGCCTAAGGACCATATTTGCTAGGATAGGCTCTAGCAACTCATGCTCACTCAAAGTGTAAGATTATTTTATTATTTTATATAGGAACTATAATACTGTTTAACTGGTAATGGTACCAACAATATACTAGTTGGGACCAGTTACCAACTAGTTGTATATTGTTACATGTTTGTTAACGCTGTCATACCCAGGCTCCTGACGGCACCAAGAAATGAGAGACAGGAGCGAGCAGAGATAAAAGTGACGAGATGGTGGATGTAGACGAGCATCGTGCGGATTAGCAATGAAGCGAGGAACACACTGTATTTGTGCTCATAATTCTTTGTATGCCCTTTCCCTCGTCTTTGCAGGCATTTTGGCATGCACACATCCTGGCCCTCAGCTTCGTAGAACATCTATATACATACAAGCAGACACAATCCTCTTAACTTATGTGACTGCATGGAGTAGACCTACTAGACCTTTCTCATATGGGTATACTGGGATTAATGGTGCGCTGTGGGAATGTCTTAGCCTTTCTGAACCTATAATCTGACGCACTCTTCTTTGCTTTTGTGTGTGAGACATAAATGCATGTTTCAAGATATGCCAGTGTGGGTAATTGTTTTGGTTCTGAGGCTGTCATTCAGATAGTGAGGCTGCAGTTCTGTATTACCTTATCAACACTAATCCCTCACTTTTAAGAGTGTTTCTCCCACTCCTGTCTGTTCCTCTGGCATATCCCTTTGTGTGTGTGTTATGCAGGCATTTGAACACCAAGCACAATAAGAGTATAGTAAATCTAAAGCCTGTGCATTTGAATAACAGTTATGCATAATGAGCTCCAGCTTTTCCATAGGGCTGATAAAACTGAATCACTTGGCCACAACTCGCACAGCATGGCAAATTGGGTAGCACTATTACCTCATAGAATCTGGGTTTAATTCCTGGGGTCTTTCTGTGTTTTCCCTTGTATATTTAAGCAAAAATGTTTATTCATATAACTGAGTAGTCCTAGACTGGCATCCAGCTGGTTTGTGTTTAGACTGCTGATCTCTGCTGAAGGATGTGGCATCGACACTGTAATGTGGCCATGTTCCCTCACTGTTCTCATGTGTCAAAGATCTGATAGAAGGAGCAGTGCAGATGACTCACTGCAGTACTGTGTGTGTTTGGTTGTGGCTGGGGATACTTGGCCTTCTGTCTTGCATTAATCAAAGAGCGAAAGGACAGCAGTCGGATTAATATTTTAGATGCCGTGTGACACTTTTTGGCACTGTGCCTTATACAGTGCCACTATTGGCAAAGTGACAACCAAACAATGTAGAAAGTGTGTGTCTAATTAGGACTAAGGCAGACACAACAGAATTCATGCCAGCGGGGAGTGCTGTAGAGATGCACAGTCCATCATCTGAAAGTGTTTATACATAGCAATGCAGCCATCAGGGGGTTAGCTATTTTGGGGTGATTTGCTTGATGTGTCCTTTAATTGGTTCCGTTGTTTTGAGCTTAGCTCTTATTTGACATTTGGATAAAAAATAGGCATTGCTTTTTGATACAGTGACACTAATCTAGTTCTGCTTTTTTCTGATGCTCACAGTGCAAGTTAAATTTGAAATGGCAGATGCAGGTGAAACTAAACACCATTGTCCTATTAACACTGACTTTTTTATTTTGGCAATTATAGAATAGAAATAATCCTGACTGCTAACTTAATTTAAATTATGTCAAAATATGTGGAATAGTAGTTGCTGGGATTAGTTTAATGAGTTGGATTTTTAATACTTTTTTAAACCAATGTTTGAGCTGCAAATGCTGCTGTGGACTTGCCAGAATTCCTGGAGATGTTATTTTTTTGTGTGCAACAATTGTCATTTTTTGTGTGTGAACGGTTACTTCCAACCCATATGTCTTTGCAAAGTACAAGTATATAAATGTTCACATGAACGTGGCTCGTGTCAGAATTTCAAGTTTTATTTTGTTACTACCAGAACCCCTGAAAACATGGCAACATCCATCACATCGTATATTTCAGACAAGCTGCCATGGAATTGGGAAACTACAATCACTCCGCCGCAGCCTGGAGCGACTAATAGATGGCACTGTATCAGATGTAGCGTCAACTGTTCTGCCTCTAGTGGGAGCTCTGTGTAGCCTCTTTTAGTTTTAAGACAAACTCACACAAAAACACACACAGGTTTTCTAACACACAAGTTATCAGTCAAGTATTGCATCACGGCTGGCAGCGCATTGACTCTTGCTGTGCTGGCACCTCTCAGGTAACTGTCCTTGAAAAGCACGGCCTGGCTCTCTGCATTTGTTGGCCCATTACTGAGTACTTAAGGGCCAACTGTGGCTAATCTCCTGTGGTTCTACCTTTGAAAAGATTTGTTTGATATATAGTGCCAGAGGGTACATGCATGTTTTTGTGTCTGGGAGGGGGGCAATAAGACCCAGAGTGGGCATTGCTAGGTTGTATAGGTTGTGTTTACATAATGGCTAACAGTATGACACAAATCTGCTGCTAAAATGTCAAAATGCAAATCTGTAGATGCGTTGTCTATGGTAGTAACAAATGATCAAACTTAATCTAACAATGGTAAACTTTATAACTTTGCCAAGATCCACATTTTGTTAGTGATTGGTGCCTCCAGTAATAAAATTTATTTTGCTCAGAGTTATCCAATGAATTTATAGATAACCATTTGAAATTATTCCAGTTAATTTTTAATGTCAACTTGCCCTATAAATGCATAGTCACTATAAAACACACCAAAATAGCACAACATATAATTTAGTTTCCTTCACTGTGCTGTCCAGAGTACAGTAAGAGCTAATGAGATTACAAGGTTCTTCTTGATGAAAAGGCTCTTGAGTCCGGATGCATTTCATCGGCTGTAATCGCTGTATTAAAAGTCCTGTGGCCGCGGTCATGCCCTGTGAATGTGTTAAAGGTTAATTTGGCATTAAGTTACATTCTAATAAAACACTTTCTTCTCCTGCCACTTTGAGAGTGTAATACATAAGCTATTTAAATGCATATGTTGGCTCCCATTCACACCATCCATTATTCATAGGAGCCAAGAAATCTACTCACACTTTTGGGCTTCCACTTGTCTTCTTTGGCTTTTTGCTCCATTAAAAACTACCACTGGACAAATCACTATTTGTATGGAATACCAATTATACAGATATAATTTTTACATAATGTACATCGATACAAACAACTTTTTATAGGTTTCATAACAGAACATTTACTTCATTAGTTACTTTTCCTGGTTCTTAATTCCAGTACAGCCTTGAATGCCAGAACAACCTTTTTGAATGTTTGTGTACGGATCATTTTGAAAATGACCTAGCCAGCCCTCTTACATGCCCTCTCAAAGTGGGTCGTTTTCAGTTTTTTCTTTGAAGATGAGTATTTCAGTTTTTTTTCAACCCACTCATTACACTTTAGTAAAACAACCCTCCATTGATTTGAATTCAGTGATGAAAGCCTCAGAATAATAAATCTTTTATCAATATATGTATATGCTAACAGGTCATCTCCATCGGCCTTTTGCAGTTTTCCGTGTTTGTGTCTGGAGTATCCGATAACAACTAGTGTAACTGGAAAACCCGATGTTTACATGATGCAATTGATCCAATGTCGAAGAGAGTTTTGCACTTGTTTGTGTCACTAGGGACTCGCTGCAATAGATATCCTGTTGTTTGGATAGTCCGTATAGATCGAATTATTTTCTAGTGTTCAATATTTGTGGGCCCAACGGCAGTAGCCTTAAGGTATTGGTAGATAATGCAGAAATATTATGCATAAATGTTATATCATATTTAAAAAATACATTTGCCATTCTACATAGAAGCCCCATGCTGCTACAATGTATATCATCGGTGGCATCAGCTGTAATTGTGAAATGGGCATGGCTAAAAAGAGGGGAAAAAAAGAAAATTTAAGAAAACTCAAGGAAACAAAGCATAATATAGCCCTTTTAAATAACAGGGCTGAGATGCTTCATAACTCCCACTCACCAATACATCACTGCCTGGTGTGTATGACTTGTGGTCTAATGATGGATGGCAGATATTGGAAAAGGATATAAAGCCGGTGAGAAATGGAATAAAAACGTGACAAAGGTTGGATTTAAAGTTAAGGCCCTGTAGGTGAACAGTTGACTCCAGAGGTGACAGATGTAACCAGCTGAGTCCTTTCCCCACATGATAGATGATCTCTGTTATAGTTCACAGCTCCGAAGCAGCGTGTACTCTCAGTCTGCCACAATGCCTCTCCAGAACATAGCGGGATGGAGGCTAGAAACTGCAATGAAAAAGGAAATTGCCAAGGGCAGACTTGACGTGCAGTATAGGACTGACTGCGGGGCTTCGGTTTCCTTCAGAGCCCATGCTGTAATTGGCCAAGTGGGGTTTAGCACACTAGCATGTTAGCTGCATGTGGCGGCTGTGTCCTTGGACTTGTAGCACACTACAACTTATGTATAAAACATGCACTGCTCAACCCTGTGTGTGGCATGTAAAAAAGACAGCAAGTGAATGACAAGAAACTATCTATACTATATTAGCTAACTTCACATATACTGTATTCAAAAACTCAGGACCAGTGGGTGACCATGGAACAGGGATCCATCTCCAGATCTCAAGCCAGGATCAGAGTTCTTGCCTAACTGAGCCAAACAAGTTGTGTATTGATCATTTTTATTGTCACAGGGAACATTTAAGAGTCTGTCCTCTTCAAAGTACATTATGTTTTAGGTTCTTGATGGTGACTACGGTAAACTCATTTCTAAAATAATAGTTGTTTGTAAAATCAATTCCCAGAGCTATATTCAACCCACTTGCCATTTGTGAAGGCTCCCTGCCTGTTATGCTGGTGTGCACATCGCCTGTTGGATTATAATCCCTTAACTGGCTTTGCTTTGCTATCACAAGAGAGACAAGCCCAAGTTCAGAATTCTGTTAAGCTTTTTACTGAGAATGGAAATAAGGCTATTAGGCCGTTTTACAAGATCTATTCCCTATAGATTTACCCTGTTGTGCCTATAGAAGTATAACAGTTTGTCAGGTCATCAATAGGGGATATCTCATTTCTTTCTTGTATCTTCCCTTAGTCATCAATTTTCATTAAGCGACACTGCTCTCGCCTCTATCCACTTTCTCACGTTCCTTGTCCCATAGCCTGCTCCACCCCATATGCCTCTGCTGTAATATTCCGCCCCGGGCAATATCTGCTGACTCGACATTCCCAACATTTTACCCCTTCACTTCTCTAGCTATCTCATCCTCCCCCATCCCATCCTCCTCACACTCTCCCCTTCCCTGCAGCCTGTGACTATCTGAATCTCTATTCCTTATAGTGTCTCTTGATGTTGCAAATGCACAAATTTTGTGGTTTTCATTAAAGGGACCTTGTGCTAAAAAATATTTTATTTTCTCATAAAAACATACCAAGTTATATTTTGTTCAGTTTGAGTGATTCAAAATGCAAAGACTTGGCAAAACTAGTGGAAATTAGAATTAATCATAGCATATTGGATGTTATCATATGCTACGTACATAGTGCTCACTGATATATTGCTGCTAGATTGCTCTATTGCAGTTATAATAATTTCCTTTTCCATTGCACATTTCCATCTTGTTTCCTGATCTCTGCTTTCATCCCAATTAGCCATGCAGTACAGTAGCTCAGTGCGGAGTCGTCCGCTAAAATTAGATGATGTCTTGGGTTATTAACACCCTTGTACTGGGCAGAACTGGCCATGCTCCAGCAAGCAACTCACTGCACACTATGACTACGAGCTAGGCGAGGTTACAATTTGAGCTGGGTGACACTGTGTTTGTTGCGTCTGTTTGGCCAACACCCAAGCTAATTCACAGGCCTTATTTCTTAATAGACGTGTCATTCTATTACAGCTATAGCCACAATGTTTTTGATCTAGCAAGAGACGAGAGGGGACTGTCATGCATTTATCAGTAATGATCCATTCCAAGTTAATATTAATTTGTGGTGTTAAAGCATTTTTTAAAGTATGATTATTATTAGGCACATTGAGACCTTGTACTTTCACATGAAAGTGGGCAAAGTGCCAGTTTGAGACAGTACAGTAATCATGGAAAAGATGCCTGAAGAATAACAATGCTTCGTAAATTCAGTTAACAAAAATAAATAAATTCAACCTTTTCTGCGCACAGCTGGTCTCATGTATTATGGTTTAATCACTCACATGTGTTAGTTACTTAGTCAATCTAAATAGCTTCTAGTGAAAAAGTGTCTACGACTTTACTGCACTCACTACGAATGCACTGTAAAAAGTCATATGTCATATTACAGGATTAATTTAGACTAACTTTGTGACATATGACTTTTTAGTGTTTCTAAATACATTCTAACTACACACACACCTGAAACCTTAATCCTTTAAACTCCACATTAACATCAAGCCTTCACCTGCTAAATCCCACAGCGCTCCTCATTTGTTAGCTAAATGTGCCCAACAGCAAACGTTGAACTGTGCACCTCCGCAAACGGCCATTATCTGGAATGTCATCACAATATATCCCAGGGTTAGTGACTAAAATGGATGTAGGGCCTGTGCTGTGTGTGTCTGTGTGGCTTAATGCTTTTGAAGGTAAGGCTGGCTCATTGCAGTTAAATAGTTTGCCTGCATAATAAATCAAATGTGTCAAGGGGGATTATTTATACAATGACTGCATTAAACAAATTAATCTTTAGTTTGCTCAGCTCTGGCATAAAAAAACATGCAACTTCTTCTTCATGCACAGATCTTACCGTATTTGTGTGGGATTGTCTTGCACTCGCCTGCCTGTGTCATTGATGTATTGGCTTCCACCTGGGTGCTTCTGCAGAGGGATGTAAAGGGGAACTATTCAACAAACAAATTAGCGCAAATACAAGTCATAAGGGTCTATTTAGTCTCCGAGGGTGAAGTGCCCTGTGCCTGGAGCTTTAGCTACAGCGTATACGCCGACACTTGTGGGATGGTAGTCATTGTTCCTGCTGTTGCTAGGTGACCACCAAATCGGTTAAATTGTGTTTCAGAATTTACTGACAAGGTCTTTTTGTATGCAAAAGAATTTAGATATGCAGTAGCTCTCTAGTGTGTTTGAGTATATTTTGTTAATTTTATGTGACTAGTTAAAGGTTAGATAGCCTAGTAAAAACAAATATTTCACTGGCCACTTTATTAGGTAAACACTCCATCTAATACAGCGGACCACCCTTTTAAGGCTTGATATATACTCATAATAATAATAATAATAATAATAATAATAATGCATTAGTCTTATATAATGCTTTCCAAGAGGCTTAACAGTTTCATGCATTATTCATTTAGTCTCAGTGTTGGAAGTGTGGCTGCCTTTCTGCACCTATGACCCCTCCTGAGCAGCACAGTCATACAGTCACAATAACACATTCCTACATGGGCAATGTGTATTAAATGTCTTGCTCAGGGACATAACAACAGTATGCGCTTGGGCGGGGATTAGAACCGACAACCCTCTGATTGCAAAGCAAATGCTTATCCACTGTGCCACTGCTGCCCTGCACTCTATACTCATGCGTAAAGAAATGTACCGACCTAATGAAGTGGCCACATTTGAAAACCATTGGGAGAACTGATAGACTTGATGTAGCTCCCTCAACAGTCCTTAAATGTGATGTAAAAAGCCCTAGGCATCCCTCTAGGGCATGGGATGATGATTGGATGAGGGGGGGGGTACATGCAGGTGGGGTTCAAGGTGAAGGCTGTAGAAATATTTATGATTTGTTTGTAGCATCCCAGTGAGACTCACAAGCTGAGCTAGCACAGTGGCTGTTGTGGTCAAAAGGTTAGCTACAGTATTTATGACAGCTCTTTCAAAATTCTCGTATAGGACAGCTGAGTGTACTATGGATACTCTGTTCAGAAAAATTACAGAATATGAAAGTCATTTGTTGGAAGTGAAATGCTCAGAAAAACTTATGCATGTTCTTCTTTTAGTCCTTGAATGATCATCAACTATCAATTAAATTCTGTATTTTTTATTTTGAGATTATTTAAAAAAAAAAATCCCATAACACAGTACAGAATTATTAATATATGTATGCATAAGTACAGTGTCTCCATATATTTAAATAGTGTGATAGCCGCCTTCCACACTCTTGCTATGTTCAATGCAGCATTTTCTCTTTGTCGCCTCCTGCCTCACTGTCTGTCTCTTGGTCCAGTGCAGCTCTGTGTGCCCCTGGCCCCGCCCCGCCTCTGCCTCTCTCCGTGGTCCTGGCAGGGTGATGTACGAGTGGCTGTAGCTTTGACGTCACTTCACGCCTGACTCACACCAGCTCAAAGTATGAAAGCTTTTACTCCTTCTGGTATTCTCTCCGGGCTTCTTCTTCAATCTCCATCTATCGCCTGTTTTTTCCTCGCAAATCCTTTTTCCAGTCTCATCTCGTGTCTATAGCTTGCGTTTAATGATCTTCGAGCTTTGCTGTAGTGCCCTTGTGACGCTTACTGTTCTTATGATGTTGCAGTCTGCACAGAAATAGCCAGTACAAAGAATGTTTGAGGTAAGCAGGCAAACAAAAGCAACATTTGATTAACAAGATGGGAGCTATTCCAGGATGCAGTGGCTTAATAATAAAAACTGCACCCAGCTTGTCATACACTCACCTGCCACTATATTAGGTAGACCTTGTGTCTAATAAAGTGGCACCCAATACTTGTCCTCTGCATTTGGTTTAAAATGATTCTGCAGAACTCGGTTGTGAGATTAAATTTGAGTAAACATTATGCTTTTTTTTATTTGGAACCAGCCTAACCATTCTTCATATCTTTGGCATCAACCAGGCTTTTTTTTTCCCCCCGGGACAGAAAAACACTAAATATTTTCTTTTTTGTCTTTTCTCTTGTTAACCCAGTATCACCTTTCTTATTCATTTTAATGCTTAGTTCAAATGCATTGAGTTGGTGAGAGGTATACCTAATAAAATTGTTTTAGTGGCTCACCTTCATTCTTACCCCAAAGTTGTCAAAAATAAATATGGGTGGTAGTGAATTATCAGTCAACTTTGTCTTCCAGAATAGCTTGAGAACAATTTTCATCTGACTTGACAGGACATGGAGATGACCCAGTTTTCCCTCACAGCCGCTCTCTTGCTTTCTTCTCGTCTCGCTCCCACAGCCGCCCGCGGTCAGTATGTCCACTTTTAGAGATGGTGCAAACCCCTGCTTGGTTTAGAAAGGGGGTAAAAAATGCACTTTTCAGCAACTTTGACACATCCTCCCACTGAGAATGTCCCATGTGGTGCATCTCAAAAGTAAGTTCTTGAGCATAAGGGATTGAGTCATTTAATGTTTCATGTAGTTTGGTTTTTGGGTAGAGGAAAATAGTCCTATGATGTCAAAATACACTACCGTTTTATAACAGTTTTCTAATACTAAAGAATGTGACTTTTTGTCTTTTTTTGCCACAATGTAACCTTTGAGAACTACCTCATATTTGCTAAGACAGAATTAAAATGGTTTGCAGTTTGACCACAACTTCAAATGAATTCCTGTTTTTATACAACCTAAACTTATCATATTGCCCAAACTTAAATTTCTTTCCGGTTTGGGTAAAATGGGACAAAATGTTCTTACTGTGTCCATTATAAGGATTTGCTTGCTTCTCGTCTCTCCATACCCCTGTGAAATATTTCTATAAACGCTGTCAAAAGCCGATGATTTGAAAACAACCCCAACAGAAATTGAAATGATGTTATTTCTCGCCGTGGCGTGAAATGGAGGCAATGACACACCGCCGGGAGGAAGCGTGGTTTTTAGGGAAACACATATTTGAGACCGCGGTAAACGGCTGCACAGTGCCCCACAGTTCACCAAGACAAATGTAACAGCCTCCACGCCTGGGATCTGCAGTTAATAACATCAGATACTGGGGAAATGGCAGTCAAGCTGAAATGACAGGAAATGTGACAGAGTGGCAAATGGTTAATTCACTTTTAATGTGGTGTGGTCACTGCAGGAAACTCAAGATTTAAGATTGCAGAATGTCCAAAGCCCCAGTAATCCATCAGATAGCATGTCCTTGTGTCGTAACGGTAGAAATAGTGGACACAACTGTGGCTATTGTAAACTACAGGAGCCAGCCTCGGTCTAATTATTACTTCTGCCAAAGATGTTATGATTTTAGTGTTGGTGTGTGTTTGTTTTGTGTGTGTGTCCAATGATCTGTTAATCTGTTGGCAAGATCAGTCACAAGTAATATTCAGATTTTGATGACATTTTTCACATAGGGGTTACTATCAGGATAAAAAAAGTATTTTATTCCATTACAAAATAGAGCCAAAGATGCACCCCTAGCCACAAATGGTTATTTTACCATTAAGAGATACTGTTACTTAGCAACACGTGGTTTTAGTCCACCTTGAATGGTGGTGCTTAATACCATATAGTATTTGTTTTGTTTTATTTGGTTTAGGGCTGAAACATTAATTTATTGATAATTAATTAATGATTTAATTGTGATTAATCGGTTATTGAAATTGTCATGAACTAATTTAATCAAATAATCACTAACTGGAGTGTACAGACTTTGTTAGTCATCTTTGCAACTATTATAAATCTTACTTTGAAACACATCTGAAGTTACTAAAACATTCAGCACGTCAGGAAATGGATTTGTTGTTTGGTCACTTAGAGTTAGTTGAGCTTTAACGTCAGTGAGCCTAAACTGTCCTGACTTCCAACACACTGGCGCCGCTCTTGGGGAGGTTACACACGAGAGGAGACTCAACAAGCTGTTCTAAATAAATGAATTGCAAAAGAACAATATTAAATGCATGATTTGTTTATTCAGATGCATGATACTTTGTCTAGTGAACAACATGGAAAACAAGTGGCTCCGAGTTGAGGTTTTGGACATTATTTTGCCTGGTTGGTTATTCCAGCATCTAATCAGAAAAGGCATTATGAAACCATTTAAGCATACTGTTTTGTCTAACTCATTAAATAGTTTTATCAAAGGGAACATTTTGACCTACAGTACATTGACCACAAAAACTTGAGTACGGTGGCCTCAGTAGGTCAAGTGAAAAGAGTGATGTGCTAGACAAAAGCCTTGCCTCATGGTCCAAATCTCCTATCATCAATACAGGATATTGGTGAAAAATTGGATGAAAAAAATCTTGTGACATAGTAGAAGCTTATCGAAACAATGAACAAAACTTCATTCTTATGTTTGGATTGAACTTATATCTTCTTGACTAAATCTTATGCTTGTTGCAGTGTGATGGACTGATTAGCTTTTAGAGAAACAGTTAAACAGGTCTACCTAATAAAATGGCCAATCCGTACGCACATTGTGATGAATGTTTCACCTTTAACAGCCCTTCAATAATGACTGCCTTAGATAAAACTAAAGATATTACTAAATGCCTCTATTTCTGCACACTGTAGCACTTTCCCCTCCTCCCTCACACCTGCCGGCTGGGTTATTGTAAAGCTTTGTGGAAAAACTATGGCTATATGCTGACTCAGATGTCACATAGAGGATGGTAATGATCGCCACCGTGTTATCTTCTAGTCTGCCTGGAGGCTTAACTGGCCCGGGTCCAGTAGAGCTGTTGGATTTGCACTGGTCGGGGGCTTCAATGGCTCTAAGCTGTAGTCCTTTAATTGCCTGTCCGGTCAGGGAAAAACTAATCCTAATCCACCTGAGGAGCTGAGGGATGGATTACACACAGTAGAGAGGCTGCTCTGACATGTTGCCATCTGATTGGTGGAGGGAGACATAGGTTATATTTGAAGCCAGGACATGATATTTCTGTTTATAACAATACAGGGCACCTTTAGTATTTGCAGTGATCTTTAGAGATACAGTAAATTGTCAAATGGCTGTCAAATAGTTAAAGGTGCTTTTTTGGTCAATGCAACGAAGTCAAAATGCCTCCTTAACAGTTCTGTTAGTGTGTATTCATGTTGTTTTTGAGTCTATTAGTCTGACATTTGAGGCTCATGTATATTTCTTCCAGGGGGTCGAGGGCAAACTATTTATATCCTGGGTAAGTATTGTCTTTTAGGACTTTTTTAGCCCTGTTGAGATCTGGAATTTGAAGTTTCTTCTAGAGATTGTAGAAGTCAGATACTTTTTTTTTTTGCTGATTTTATGACTTTCTGCAGGACTAAACAGACTAACGACTAAATAAGAGAACATCAGTAAGGGCTGATTGGTTTAGCGTAGCATTGAAAATTTTTGCCTATACAAGCTAAATTCCAATACTTATAGAAATCTTTAAAATGTAAATAAAATAAACCTGTCAACTTCCATATTTGGTAGAAACTGACACACTGAATCCTGCTTGTAACAACAATGGCATGCTACATTGGTAAGAGAATCTGTTGTACATTTTTCTTTAAAAAAACATCCAGTTCCGCAAGCCAAAAATGTAAGTGTATTTAAATGCTGCTTTTTTGTTAAGTGTTACTTGCAATTGTTGAATTGGGATCTAAAATACAATTAGCATATTTTACAGAGATAAAGAACTGCTCTGAAATGGCCTCATCTAAGTTAGTTGTCTTTATTTGCCGGCTTGGCCACACCACACTGAAGAGATGATTACATACGTTACCGCTTAATAAATGACCTGCCGCTGTCTGTGCCGCTGAAAGTGCACTTTGTTACCGCGCCAGAGGAGAGCCTGATTATTGGTGTTTGAATTAGACTTAGGTGGGCTGCTACTCTTTTCATTATCAACATGTGATTGGGTCTCATGGTTAATTAAACAGCTCTACTACTTTGTCTTCCACTGCTTTTTCCCTTTTATTTTTACTACTACATGAAGAGGAAAGACCAAATGCATAAAGCCTCATTACCATGCATTCGAATTGATGACGCAGTGTGACCCCTATTTTGTTTTAGTAGGATGGTACTGTGGGCAAATTGGAACAGCTGGACACCTCCTTCCCCCAGCACTAATCATGAGCAATATGGCCAGAGCCGGATCTAACCTCTCTGGGGCCCTAAGCAAACTCGAGCTTGCGGGCCCTACCACCAACTATTTACTATATTGTATTTTATAAAGAACGCTGACCATGCAGCGTTCCATTCAACATTTTTTAAGAACTATTACGTGTAACTAATATTATTTTTAACTTGTATTAGTAATAGTATTATTTTATGTCAGTGCAGTCAAATATCTAAATAAATTATACTGTATTTATTAACTCTCAGTGACCCCATTAAGGGCCCT
>JAVQKG010044170.1:0-16384 GCA_036025885.1 Hypseleotris bucephala
TAGTGTGTTTAGGGTATCTTTATTTACAATAATTCAAGCAACAGTGCCCTATGGTTGAGAATACCCTGGATAATATCTTTGTCACAGAGCTAACGCAAGTATATTTCACATTAGTTAGCTTTTTTAACTAATGTGTCCTCTAAAACATTGTACCTGCAAGCCTTATATTTCTCCTGACTAAAAATGCACATCTTTTGTTATAAATTACTATTACTGGGATGTTAACGGTCAGTAAACGGGTCTGGTTAGGGACTTTGGGATTGCTCCTGGTCTTAAACGGCCTGATTCCTAATTTGGCCAATATGTAGGTAATATGTGGGGTCACAACATCTCAATTATCACACCTCCTGTCAGTGGCTCCCAATTGTCCGCTCACCTACCTCTGCCCCCCCTCCCTCTACAACAAGCCCCCGCCTCCCGTCCCGAACCCCCCGCTGTGACTTTTATTGCTTCATTAGTATGCTCTCCATGCCACTCTCCGCCTGCCTTCAAACCCTAACAACTTCTGGCAGGTGAGTGTGTGATGAGGGGATGATGATGAGGGACTCCACTACAAGACAACATACTTGGATTCACGACCCATTTCTGTCCAAGACTGAGCCAAAGCTGGTAGACCTCAGAGACTGTAGTGAAATCAGCTGGTGCAGTCCTTCTTGTGTTATTGTGGGTTCTCTGTCTTCAGTCCACCATCCAAAGACATTTAAGAGTTGGAACTATAGCACACACAAAGAATGGGTGAAAGAAGGTTTGTTTGTTAACCCTGTGCATAACTGGATACTGTCCATAATGGTTATGATTGCTTGTATGTCCAAGACATAAACAAACTCCAGGAAAAAAAAGAGTCGGTAATAATTCAAATGACATTTTTATAAATTAAAATTTGAGTGGATTCTTTCCATTCTGAGATGAGATTTAAGGCTCATTGAATAGAAGAATACCACAGATGTAGACAATGCCCTGTAGATTGCATTGTTCCTACACACAAGTATATTCACGTTATTCACTAATGGACTTTGGACTAATGAATTTTATTCAATAAACAGATGCGTAAAGTGAGGTAGCTGTCAAAGACAGCTGTCAGTCAGCAGCCATCATGTGAAATCCATACGTCTTTGTTCACCTTAATGCTCATGAATGGACCGCATGAGTATAAAGGTAAAAACACTTAAACATATTTCCATTTTTAGGCTTTATTGTTAGGTCTTAGCTAGGACAGTGTAGCAACAGGAAATCAGAGAAGAATGGGGAGTGACCATTTACAGCTGTTATGTAATCTCTGCAGCTCTATTAACTGAGCTATTAGAGGGACATACGTAGGCCTAATTGAAGAGAATCACAGTAATATTTTGTTGTTCACTTTGGAATTTTACATTGCAGAAGTTTCTGAAATTTATATTTCCAGAGTTTTAAAAGCAATTGGAATAGTCCATGAATGTGTGGATGTGAATTGCTCCATGTTGTTTGGGAGTTAGTGTTGTCATGTGGCTGTTATTGGCCCCTTGTCGCTGTGAACACATTAGTGAACCCATTCTTCCACCTGCCACACTTCACACCCATCACTCTCTCCTTGGCTGGGCTCTTTCCCTCAGACACCTGCTTCCTGCCGAGAAGCCTGATTTCCCAATAAAATACCTGTTGGGATGCACGCAAGCATGTTATATGTTCCTGTCACCGGCAGCGTCCATCCCAGGACTCCAAACACAAGATACGTCCAAGGTGTATGGGAAAAAAAATCTGTGTATATGTGGGGGGAGAATAAGGACCCCTGGAAAATGCTCATTAGGGTTGACCTTGGCACTTGGAGCAAGCGTTTGATGGATCGGATACAGGGGCAAACAAGCCCCGGGGGAGCCATGATCTTATCTCTTATTGTAGACACACATACAGCACCCACCCCTCTCAGATGACCTCAAAACACCCCCCAACACACCCCTTACATCAACCACTCCGGCCGCAGTGCACGCATCAACGCAAGAATAAATGTGTGTCTGACATAAGGGAGGAGAAAGGGATGGAGGAGGAGGAAGACTGTGTAAGGGGAGTTGTTGTGGTGAGGATAGGGGTGAGAGTGGTGAGGAAAGGACAAAAAGACTCCAAGAAAACACTAATATGTTGAGGTGTCATTACATACATAAGCCAGGAAGCATGGGTTATATTGAATTCAATTTATCATTATTACTGACTCGTCTTCCAGGAGAAAGCACAATGCAATAGTGAAAAGAGTTTTAAAAAAAGAAAAAACAGTTGCATTAAACCTACAGTTAAAATTATGTATTTGTTAATACAGCATGTAAAGTATTTACCCTCGCTGAGATAAACATCTAACTCTTTTCATCTAAACTTTCATGTTTAAGAAGTTGAGAGAGAAGGGAGGGGCAGGAGTGCATGAAAATGTAAAACCTACCTGAGATCTAGTTCAGAGTCTTGTGACAGTGCACAGTTTCTGTGTGTTCTTGTTGATAGATCTTAATAGCCTAATTTGTATTCAGGCAGAAAAACATTAGTTTGGTGAAAGAAGAATACTGATGGTGTTTAACTTGATTTACCTATAGCCATGAGCTGTGGGTTATGACTGAAAGGACAAGATCTTGTTGGGTCTTGTGATGTGCCAGCTCGATGAGCTAAGGGTAAAGCCTGGAACTTTTAAATTTTTATTTTCAATGATCTATTTTATAAGCTCCAGGCTTATAACCAACAAACACAACTAGGACCAACCATTTTACAGCTTAGAAACTTAATAATTAAAACTAAAATATCTTCCAACTGAATTTTTCCTACCGTTTTCCATTCAGCTCCACAATATAATCAGCTAAGTGAAGAAATTGCATTGCAGAAGTGGGAATGGGAGATCAGTGGATGATGAGCTTTAGATAAAACACTTTGAATTCCAGTTGCCTTTGTTCCCTCCACATTTTTCCCCTCCCTGTCCCTTCTTCTTCTTCTCTGGAAACAAACAGTGTATATTTCGCCACCACCTCCCTCTCGCCTCACCTCCAAGAGACATGAGGCAACATCCACCTCCAGGAAGGCAAAGTTTCCAGCTGCATCTTCATCTCCGCTGGGGTGGCATCACAGGTTTCGGGGCTCTTTGTGCTGGTGTCTTTGCCTTTGCCTGAGCTGCTGTTTCTGCCGCTGTGCCGAGGGGAGCCGCTGACACTCTGAAGTCTTAATTGAGGTTTACCTGGTGTGTTTCTTTACCTCTGGTGTTAAAGTGTGTTTAAACTTTATAATCAAGCCTACAGGGTTTTACAGGGAGAGGAGAGGGAGCCAGCGACTTGTGATGGCATTACAAACTTGTTTACTGCTGCTGCTAAGCTAATATGGCACTATATGTTGAACAATGGAAATAAAAAGTGGGGTTTTGGTGTCAGTCCGTCAGCAAGGTTCTGAGTACTTCTTACTATTTTCTGTTATTGTCGGAAGTCTGGGTATCACTGCTGAGACTACTGCCTCCGCGACCCGGCCCCGGATAAGCGGTAGAAGATGATGATGATGATGATGAGTTTTCTTTCCACTGTGTTGTCAGTGTTTTTATTTGAAATGACAATTATCACATTGTTTCTTCTTTTTTCATTCTGGGATCACAACAGCAAATCATCGGTCTCCTAGTGTGTGGTGATTCACATACAGTGTTGATTTAGTATGTCTTTTTATTCATTTAACACACTTTGTCTGACACAATTTTCTAATTCAAAGACCATTAGTCCTTATCCCATATGTTTAGCTTTACTATAGATCACTCTATGGACCTCCTTAAGTTTAAGATTAAAACAAACCCAAGATAAAACTTACACTAATTGTTATTTGTGTTTTTCTATTGACAAATCTTTTCTTGGGAACTTTCTGGAGCTGTACTTCACTAATACTTGTTCACTTTATTGTCCCCATCTGGGAATTTGTCTTCTGCATTTGACCCATTCAGCAATGCAACAACCAGCAACCTTTCAGGAGCAGTGCTGTGCCCGGACCAAAGCAAGAGAAAATTTAACCAAATACAGGGAGAAACACACAAACCCACAAATCCTTTTCGCTGTGAAGTCACAGCGCTAACCCGGTGCCACAGTTCCAAATCTAAAATGGATATGGTTCAGTATTTATGGAAATACGTTTCAGGTAAAAAGAAGAATTACCTGTTCCCACTTCATCAGTCTTAATCCTGATATAATTGTGATTTAAAAACTTTAAAAATAAATCACTCAAGATCAAGCCTTCAGTTGTATTGCACCACCACAGTGCACCCCAATATTACAAACTTGTTTACAACAGAAACAAGCATCATCTCTGCTTCCAACAACACAAGTCCAAACAGCTTGTTCGTCTTTCACCTCTCTCCTAAACAACTGTTTCTCCAACACAAGATGGCACCTGTTTGCTGAATCTTTGGGTCTGTTTGAATGGTTCTTCTGTATTTCCTCTTTGGTGCCCCCTCCTCTACTTCCTGTCTGTCAGTCTGTCTTAGCCGAGATCTGGGAGGGACCCATAGACTTGATGTCTCAGCTCCTCCACCATCCCGCCAGGAAACCCTTTCTGACAGTTGCCGCAGCAGCAGGATACGGCGCAAAGATGTTGGTGTAATTGCAGCTGGTTGCGTCATGAAAAAGTAATAATTTGCTGTCAAGGACGTCAGTGTGTCAGTGTTTCGGCAGGTATAGCTGATAAGGTATTGACTGCCTCTAGAGTGCTCACTCACTCACGCTCACTTCAACACTTTCAGAAAAGTTGACTCCCACAGAAAGACACAGTCAGCCGAGGTTGGGGAACAGGGGAGAAGAGCTAAAGACATGAAGAGGAGAAGCTGGAACAACAGGCAGAATAGGCTAAAGACATCTTCTATATTAATTGCATTGAATATCCCTCTCTGCAAGCTTTGTTCATCAATAAAACATGCACAGGTTTGGTTCAATTATTCACATGTGATCAACAGGCGAGCCGTTTGCTGAATAATACACAATTACACCTGGCCTACTGTAACACTGGCTTTGATTGTTGTCGCACGGGTCACTGACTGACACCAAGTGACACGAAAGAAAGAGAAAAGAAATCTTGTCAAAGCTGGCCCTAAAACCTGAGGGTGATGGGGGAGGACTGGTGCTGCTACGGTGTGCACCACAGATCAAAAAGATGGAGTATGTCAGGAGGGAGAGAGGTGGGGTAATGTAGAAAATATAAATCAAAATTTGGTAAAATTTTATTTTACATTACCCCTTAACTACATTGTATACCTCCTACATTGTACCTAAGAGAGATCATGTAAAATAAAGAATAACGCAAAATTGTATTAAGCCAACCATTTTAATGTTATCACAATTTCAGTTTACTTTGTATTTTTTCAAAGAAGAATACTGATATATTTTTAAACTACTTATTTATATTGTCATATTTTTACTTTTTCTTTTTTCATGTTTTATTAATATGAATAGTTGCATTGTTACAGTACTGTAGCACAATTCAAAGATCTTCTCAGATTTGCAGATTGTCTCTACTTCATATCAGATTATCTTTCATAGCCATATTACACAGGCCTAGAGTAGGGCCTCTTCAGGAGATGGGATGTCACTGGTGTCAAAATTTAAAGCTGTTCTGCCATTCTCTCACTCTGTCTTCACTCTGATTCAGGTTCATGAACTCAAACTTACTCCACAACTGCTTCCTTAGACTACACTTGTACACACTTCCCCCATGGAGGTACAGTCAATGCAAAGATAGCAGAGAATTGAACACACACTCACTCATTCACGTTCACATCCTGTCCATTCTATTTAGTCTCCCAGCCTCTCACACTTACATCATTCGGTCCTGCATTCTCTCTGTGGGCTTCTATTCGCATCTCTAGCATCCGTTTTTATCATGTTTTTAGACCCTAATGTTTTAAGAAAGGGAGAGGGGGCTACTGAGGCTATTACCCATTTTAGACATGTTGATATATATACCTTCATCCACAATGCAATGTAGAACTAACACTGTAATTGGTTTCCATCCACTAACATTAGCATCCATGATTTTAGGCTTTTAGTCAAATAGGCCGTATCAGTTTGCAGACCTTAATCTAATCTCTGTTGTATAATGGTGCATGCAAATTTTGATTAGTTTGGCTTTTTTGGTTAAAAAACACCTGCTTGCGTTTTCATGCATCTGCAGTGCTCTAGCCAGGCTTAGCGTAACTGGAATGCCCTGTGCATAAAAAGTCCTGGTGACGTTAGCAAACATACCCTATTCTGGGCTAAACTGAAAGCCATCTATACAGCAATGCAGTGGCTATCTGTCCCTATTGTCACTTAATGAAGCGTCAATGGAGCAGCTTGGACGGGCTTATAGACTTCTCATTGTTGCGGCAGGACTCCCAGGACTGCTAGAAGCGGCCGCAAGGGTCAGGATTTGAGGATATTTCCCAGAGATCTAAAAGGCGGTTAATCAGCTCTCAGTCAATGATCTGCTGGGCTCTTTATCTTCCCATGGAGCAGTCTTCTCAGTAGCAGCGTCCTTACACTCCACGGCTGTGTTTGTGTTTGGGATTTGCCCAAAGTGGCCCCCAGATCAGTTGCCCTGACCCCAGCTTGGCACAGAATAGTGTGGGTTTTAGCTCGCAGACTCCTCTTACATTTTAATCGCCGCTCAGTGCTTTTCTGCCCATGCCACACACACAGAACGGGCTTTATATGCGAGCCTGAACGCTTTGAAAGAACTGAATGTTGATGCTCTGATGTCATTTATGTGCATTTTGGTTGTTGCTCTCACTTTCTTTCTGGAATTGTTTTTTAGCTATGATGTTATTCACATTTATCAAGCCACTTTAAGTTAACAAGACTTAAAAGAAGTGTACCCCATTAATTTGATGTGTTCAGATATGCTAACAGTGGGTCTCACTAAAGCGCACTGCTTCATCTGTTTGGATGAGTGTTACTGGTTATGGAGCTGAAGAAATGTGCTTCTCCTACATGGACACACTTTCAGCCTTCTCCAGACAGTTTTTAAAGACAGAGTTTACAGGTGAGAGAGAGCACTGCAAGACTGTAGGCAACACAATGTTATGATTTCTGCTTGTCAGTGTTTTAGTCTGCCCTCTATGAAAAATATCTTAATTCTTAATTCAGGGATTGCCAAAACAAGTCATTGGCATAGGTACAATGCCTGAGACAACCCTTATTTATCCAGGCTTGGGACCAGCCAGATAAAACCTTAAGTCATTGTGAAGGTAGGAGCATTAATTGGTGTCTAATAGTGCTGCCCTGTAGACCTTAAGCAGTTCAGGGTATTGCAGAGTGTGTGTTTAACTTGAAACCTGGTAGAACTGATGGAAATATCTCACGGCAAGTGACCGGTGAAGTCACCAAACCTTGTGTTAAAGTTTGAGTAGATGTTGTTCACTCATACACAAGAGTACATGTGTACTCGTGGCATGTGGCGTGCAGCTTTCGAACTGACATGTAATAAAACACGGCGTGATGTTGTTGATCAATCTTTGAGCCCGCAGGCAGCACAGCAAGGGCATGTTCATGCAAATGAGAATTGCTAAATGCCACTGAGGGGTGGAGGGGGAGGCCATTACTTCAGCTGACAAACTACAGAGAATGGGACGGGCTGCTGTATCCAGGGGGACATTCTTAACACAAGGTGAGTTCACAGATATACAGACTGCAGGCTTAATTTCAGCAGCAGTAAAAGGATTGTTTATGTTCCCCACAGACACACACAAGGGTTAAATTCATCCATCAGAAGTTCTCTGTCTACCTTATCTGTACACTGTTTATAGTCAATGGCCTTTCACAATAAAAGACAGCATACAACTGATTCATTATGACCTATTGTGCTCATGCTGAGAAATCTGGACATCATATCAGAGGATCATGCTCAGAGATTAAACTGTGGATTATTTCCAGACATAGAGACCCCTAAAAAAATCATGTCCGCACACTGGACCTCCGAAAACAGGACTAATGCAAAGGTCTGTACCCTCTGGTTGCATATTTGGTCTTTGTTTTAGGGTAGTCTTGACAACAATGCCCAAATATAAGCTACATAAGACAAAGAAACCTTGCCACTCTTTATAACATATAGACATAGGTACTCACTGGAGACACCGTTAAAGGGTATGACAAACCCACTCATCATCGCCGTCTGCGCCTCCTGCGGGACCCCACTGTATATTCTCTGGGTTTACGGCTGTATTTTAGCACAACAAGACTTCATCTCCTCACATTATATCTCAAGCTGACAGATATTAATATGCAAAATAGGAGTATGCTGAACAAAATGCCGATAATTAAGCGAAGATGTTGAGAGTAGAAGCGCGCTTAAGAGTGTGCACGTGGGACCCAGCACATGGTAAGCCATATGCCTCTGTGCAGTTAGCTCTGTCCTTTGGGGTAAATGGGGGGTTGGGTTTGTACACACAGTCACTGTACAAAAAGAGAAGGAGATGTTTTGAATCCAAGTCTGGCAATGAGGATTTTGCAGCTTTTTTATGCTTGAAGGGATGTACAATATTTACAGAGCAAATTACCTACAGTATGTTATCAACTTTTTCCATCTGAGTTAGACCTTGTTAAACAGCAGCAAACAACAGATTCTTGACTGACTCATTTACCACCTCCCACTTTTTCTTGATAGAAAGCACAGGTGACTGGAGCCTGGACATACATAGGTCAGTTAGTTGCAGAGAGAGAGACATACACAATTTGTTCCCATGTTCATTTACTAAAGGCAATTTAGAGGATAAATATGCAGACTCCACTCAAGAAAATTCTAAACCAAACCATTTTGAGAAAATAAGTATAGTGCAATGTCAAACCAGTGACTTGAGCCTGGTGCATGATGCTAAGAAAACATTCTGAGCAGTTTTGTCACTTTAGACAGAGTTCTGTAATTTACACAGAGAAAAGTTAAAAAATTAAAGTCAAAAATTGTGAAATCTACACAAGAGACTCCATTGTAAAGTAGTTTAATACCTTTCAGAATTACTTTTAGCTCAACCCACCAGGATCCCAGGAGTGTTCACTTTTGAAATATTTTATCAAAAAAGTCAATAGAAGAAATCAGATGTTTGATTTCTTTGAGTGTTTTTCTTTCACGGTCTTTGGCAAATTAAAAGATTTAAACATTAAAAACAATGGTTTGCAAAACCAGATAAAAAACAGCGGTAAAGTGCTTGAACACACATAGTCGCACTGTCGCACAGTAGTCAGTTTGTCAATAGTCACTTTAATTTTTCCTTTAAACAAGGACTAATCGTCACAGGTGAGACCAGCGAAGTAGATAGAGAGCTGCAAGACGAGATTGGACCCCAGACTCTACTCACCACAGACACTTTCTTAGCCAAAAATGCATTCAGCTAAAATGACTGGTGGAACGGCTGTAGCCCACTTTGTGACAAGCTTGACGCCTTGTAAACACACACCGCTACAACAACCCAGCAGAGCTTCAACATTGATGTATATTTCAAAGGACAAAGGATACTAAGATGGCCACTGTTGATTTCAATTTTTTTTGCTCAATGATGCATTGTTTCCAAAAAGTTGTGTTATGGAGGCTGCCATTTCTGCATTGTGATGGCTGCTATATTTGTTTTCTGTGTCCAACACACGCATGTTCTGGGAGTGCCAACCAGAATGCCTTGTGCTACGGCCATAGAGCCCCTGCAGGACCGCATGTTCCACTTTGACCGATCAGTGCAAAGGCAGGATAGAGTCACCCTAGACCTATGACAAGAATGAGCTGCAAAAGTTGAATGAATTGTGAACATTTGATGGCAAATATCATAAACCTCCTTAAATACAGAAGCAGATGATCATGTGGGGGCAGAAAATCTCTAAGGCTTTGTCAGAAGAACAATGTAAGAAATTTTTATTGCATCATGGTTAAAGTTCAAGGCCTTCTTCAGGTTGTGTGTGTACGTTTGTGTGTGTGGGTGTGTGTGCAAGCAGAGGTCAAAGGTCATCTCCATGACTTTTCAGTAGCAGTTCTTATGAACATATGATGCTGTTATAAGTGCTTTTACCAGTTTGCCTGCTTCTCCAGCTCCTCCTAGGCTGACTTCTCCCTCTATCCCCAGAGGAGGTGAGGAAAGTGGGGAGGATTTTTGCGCTGCCGGGGGCGACAGGCTCTCTGTGCCATCCACTTACACAAACGGCAGGATCAGCGCTCCACACAAGAATAATTAGAAGATAATGGGTAGTAATGCGGCCCGATCTGTCCCGATTATCTCCTGGCACCGACCAGCACAGCGCCATCTGGTGCCAGATCGCGGGGCAGCGGCTGCTCTGCCACTTGAAAAGAAGGTGGGCTTACGCTTAATCTCACGCGCCGTTCTGTTATTGACTGACTGTATGGTGCTATATTCAGAAGAAAGCCTACCACACAGAACTGCTCCCACTGTTTTAAAGAGTCTACTGTGTTTGTGTAAACCGTGAATACAGTCGGTCTGGGCAGTGGACAGGTGAATGACTAGTAATACAACCACAATTCCAAAAAAGTTGGGAAATATAAGTACAAAAATGATCCAGCTTTAATTACAATTAAATGAAAACAACATGCTCAAACTGACATTTTTATGAAATTCTGAACATGATGGAAGTAGGACCATTGAAAAAGAAGAAGAACAAAAAATTAACAAATGCAAACATTTTGGAAAATTGTTATAAAATAAAACAGTTGGATGTTGGATGCTTGCAACCTCACATGAGCCCATGGAGAACATGGAGACTCCAGAACGATGACTAAAGGTGGTTAAAGATGCACAAATTGTTTAAGTGAACATTTCTCTATCGTGACATCATGTGACTACCCTCTCATGGACATATTGATAGTTGAAATTATCTGCAGTTTGTAGAAAATGTGTTCTGACATTTTATTCTGGACTTTGACAAAATAGTGACAAAGTTAAAATTGCTTCATTCTCAACTCTGTCACCTGTAATAACTGTCTAAAATTTCTCTTCTGCAAATAGCCTCAGCTGTCTTGGAAAAACGTGACAGCACAGTGTGATCATTCAATATCAGTTGCTAAAATAGTACATCAGGGCAATAAGGTTTCTTCCAGTGGTGAGGAACATTATGGGAAGAATTACCAAACAGAAAACAGGGCAGACTGGACCCACAATGGCCAGTCATATTGAATTGACCCAGCGCTGAAGGAAGTGGGCTGTTTTATAAGAAGCCATGACAGACACTTGTCCATGTTAGCAGCTCAGCTCACAGCGGGCTCTCGACACCACTCGGCTTTACTGTCCATCAGGCAGACACTCAGCAACACCGCCTGTCACCTATTCATGTAATATAAATGCAATCTCACCAGCTCTTTGAGATAGGCCTACGTACCAGCGCCAGGCTCACCGGGGAAAGACAGACTGACACAGACGCAGTGGACCCTGATTCCACTTGACAGAACTGTCATCTGAAGTTTTACTGGGCTCTGTCTGATCGTGGCCATTGTTAGTCATTATGAGGTTAAACAAATGTAGTCAAATTAAACACATACAATTACTCTTATAATTCATTGTCATAAAATATGAAAGTAGTGGTGGATGAACTCAAGATTAGTATCCATGTAAATGTTATGTTACTTTAATGAGAAAATACTAGTTATATTGCATTAAAAGTTAACTAAACCATTACAATTGGTAAAAATACAAATTTGGTTATGGTTAAGTTCTACAACAGTTTTTTCACTTCTCCCCTACACTTTCCCTATCGCCATCCAGTGGACAAAAGTTACATGCAATGCCTTTAACTGTAAACTGTAAAAAGTTGTCTTTAGTTTAAAGTTTAAAGACCTAACTGACCCTGCATAAATTTAGATGCAACCAATTCTCAAATACACAACACCATTTGGTGGCAGCTTATTAAGATTAATATAAATAAAAAATCGAGATAATGTCTTTAGATCTTGTTTTTTTTTTTCAGGTGATCGGCTGATTTTTCTCAAATCCCAAAAAACACATACATTTCAACCAGTGACATTTACAGACATACATGATTAATTGCAACAAAAATGACCTCCCAGATAAACAAGGTTCCTCCTCACTGACACCTGTCCACTGGTCGCCTCCGAAACTTGAGAAACTGCTCCACTTCCTCCGAGTTTGCAGTGGAGCATATACTTCCTTGTTACATGACAACTTTCAAATTGGCGTGATGGAGGCAACCATCTCTTCGCTTTCACAAAAATCATCTTGTGCACCCCTAATTTGTTCGGCATTACACAACCTTTGCTGTTTATCATTGAGACGCTAACTCTCTTTATGAGCACCTAATCCCGGGGCAGCTACGATAATTTATGAAGCATTTACATGAAGAAGCCCAGCTAATTGGAAGCATGTGTCTGGGTAAGCCTTGCCAACGCAGATACGCGGCAGATGAGCAGCCCCGAATCGCAGCGCCTGTAGCAAAACATCATAATCATCATTTTACCGCAATAGATTCTTCACTATGTGTTTGGATTGTACAAGGTCGTGCAGTGTTGTAGCCCGGGCTAAGCTGGAGGCAGACTGCTTTGGGGGCCATGTTGGTTGGTTTAAGACACAACCAAGATTTTAAATATATCAAAAAATGTAACTTTGAAGAATTGTGACTGTGATTTGACTTAGACCAAGCATTTTTGGAAGTGTTAGATGGATATTGTGTGCCTTTGCTCCACCATCAAGAAAGTATGTGTCTATGAAAGTAGACTTCTAGCTCCTATGATTCCCAAAGAATTCTATGTTGCAAATGGAAGCAAATAAAAGATCACAAAGTTTTCCAATGCTTAACGTGTAAACCTGCTCTTGGGATGTCAAATTCAAAAAGTTAGTCAAGCATCAACGATAAAGGAACATTGTAAGGTCTTTGTAAATTAACATTACACAACAACATGAAAGTTAAGGATAATAATAATAATTTAGAAACATTTTCATATTCTTTTTACCTTGACAAACAAAGCCTTGGTGTGATTTTTGTATGCAGTTTTGTTGGTTCAAAATTATATTGACTTAATTATGCCTTTGCTCACACAACACTAAAATACATCCACATATGAAGACTTAATCATTATAAATTCACTCGATTAAGTCAAGCGTGTGCAGGTGGAGTCCATTTAGCAGCCCCTCTGTTTGTGTAAGAGGCTGGAGTCTGCAGTAAGCTGTGTATTGTGTGCCTGGGCACGTCTGGCAGCTAGCACAATTAAGGCTAACTGCGCTATCAGCAGAGAAATGAGCCATCGTTGAGGCACTCAGAGTTGCCCCGCAAGGCTTGACCCCCTGTTTGGAGCATGTACGAGAGGGTCAGGGGTCAGATTTGGGGTCTCTGCCAGTTGGACGAGAGGGCACTGGTCATTTGGGTGTCAGTCACTACATATGGACATCTTATTTATGCTGATAGCAGTTATAGTGTATTCTTGAGCACAGGAAAATTCTTGTTGATAAATGGACATAAACAGTCTTGCAGTACTTACAATTTGTGTGGCTCTGAGCGCTTGTCTAAAGCACATAACAAAAGACTGTGTGGTAAGTAAGTCCGAATCAAGTTAAAGTAAAAAAAAAAAATAAATAAAAAATTGCAGACTGCCCCAGTGGAAAGATAGGTCAAAAGCAGAAAGATTTCAGGCACAGTAAATATACCATAAAGGTATTACAGAGGATGTTTGCCACAGTTCAGAAACTAACATCTGTCAATGTCAGTCTCAACAATAGAGCAACCTTGAACATAAAAAGGACTAGCTACCTCCAATCACAACTGTACCATTAGTGTAACTATTAGGACCCAATTAGTGCCGTTACCATCGCT
The DNA here is from genome assembly GCA_036025885.1 of Hypseleotris bucephala. Classification (NCBI taxonomy): domain Eukaryota; kingdom Metazoa; phylum Chordata; class Actinopteri; order Gobiiformes; family Eleotridae; genus Hypseleotris; species Hypseleotris bucephala. The sequence goes on from JAVQKG010044170.1 coordinate 13,755, forward strand.
GAATACACCACATTGTGGAACAAATAAAGGTTTTCATGTCTTTTTCTTGTCTAAGTTATGTTCCTTTCTCCTTGCCCTCTTCTCCTCTTTACTGACACTGTATTTCTTTTACAGATACTTGCTTCAGTGTTCTTCTCAGCAACTGTACAACTAGTTAGCACCAGAGCTGAAGCATAACCACACTTGATCCTTACTTCCTCAACTTCACACCAGATCTAACCAATCACAGGCAAGCTAACTCGTCTATTATTGGTTGATTGCTTTTATCCACCAGAGAACTCCAGTTTTATGAATATGTCTTTTTTCAGTAAGCTTTATTATTTTAATGGACAGTAAAGTCCATTTTAAGTAATATAAAAAAAAATATTAATTTGTAATGATCTTCCCTGATAGCCAAGTTGGTAGTTCCTAACTTTAGCAGTTGCACTGTTCATCATGATTTTTTTGTTACTCAACTAAAATTTAGTGCTTTGTCCAATGTTAGATTCAGTCACATTGCAATAGGTCTTTATGATGTTTACATGTAGTTTAAAACTCCATTAATGATTAGGCCAAAGCTATTATTTGAATTCTCTACCTGCATCTAACCACTGAAACTCCTGTAGACCTATTTTCTCCAAACCAAAACCACAAGAAGCAAAAACACCTCGAAACTCCCCCATCCTCATTTACATGGGGTCGTTTGTTATGACTTTATGATTATATATGGGCCTTTGTCTGGCTGTGCATGTACCTTCACCACTCCCAGCTGGTCCCCATTAATAACAGCGGCCCGATGCAGTAGAGACGGAGGAGCTTGTTAGCGTCAGAGCGAGAATCCCAAAGCCGGTACACAGCATGAGCGGACCCCGACAGGACAGGACAGCACCGGGATACACACACAAACTCCCCTCGCTCACACTGCAAACATACAGTCTCAACAACATGACATGATGTCCAGCATTTGTCCCAGCAATTGCACAAAGCCATCATGTGAGCAAGGCCGCATGTGTAAGTGGTGTCAGTCCAGCAAAGTGCTGCTGCTGTTGCCGTGGGACACTGCAGAATGGAGCTATGTGGTTGTGTGAAGGAAATATAATGTAAAGAGCCTCTTGTTGTGACATAATACTGTGTGATATAATGGTAAGTAAACATGGTAATGCCTGAAAGTTTGTGACACTGTAAAATATGAATGCAAATAGAATTAAATGTTTTGGAAATCTTATAAAAAACATTTTATCACAGCATAAATTGGTGTCAGCAACAAACTGCAAATATGTATTTTTCATTATGTTATTATGTCATGACAAACCAAATATGCATCTAAATTAGGAAAAATTGTCAGCACAAAACTGCACCTTGTCTCATGTCCAAAGAAGCTGGGATAGATAGACTTTATAAAATGTAAAGTCAATCAATTCACCTACCTTTTGAGGAATAATCACTTGCTCTGTGTTTTTCTTTGTAAGGCATTGCTGTGTCAGAAGTTCACTGTTAACTGAATGCATTTTGACTGCTTTACAAAATGGTCATCATTTTCATAAACCATTAAAATGTTCTTTCCTAACTGTAATACAACAGGTCTCAAGTCTTTAGACTACTGGACTGTGTGCCTCAAGGGAGCAATCTCTGTCCTTTAAAAAAAAAAATTACTCAATGTGTGAAAATGTACTTAATTAGTTAGATAACCAACTCATAATCACAGAAATGGCAAATTTAGTTTCAGAGTTCAACCAGTTTGAAGCCTAAATATTGTTTTCCTCACATGAAACGGTCAAACCAGGGAAATATGCTGCTTGCTGTACCCCTGGACAATACCAGGACCCTAACAAGGGAATTTTCTGAGCCACTGCTTTGCCACTGGGCATGTTTTTGGTTGAAAGCATAATGAGGCGACTGGACAGGAGCGGGCCGCCATGCAGACGGTCTCCATTGTGGCTCCAAACGGTGGCAGAAGCCCCCCAAAATCTGTGCCCCTGATCTGCGCTCCGGGAGTCGACGACGAACAAAGGCGTGAAAATGGGATTTATTTAGCACGCCTCATCAAAAGGGAATTAGCAGGGTTTGGGGAGGAAAGACGGGGCTGTGTTTAGAGCTAGGATGAATGGCAGGATCAGCTCTGTAATCCCTCACTCCCCTACGCTCCCCCCAAAAGACAAGTGAATCGCACACGTTAGCTTCGAGGTGCCTTCTGTAGCCCACAACATTAAAGAGATTGTGTAAGATGTTAGGAGGAGACACAAAAGTTTAGATACACATCTATTTTTAGAATATCTGTGTTTACAGTTTTACCATTTTAGACATTGTTATTGTATATTCATTCAAACTAGTGCCATGAAGTATACCCCAATAATCACAGCATATATTAACCAGTCTCAGTTCATGGGGATCTTCTGAAAATACAAAATCTATTTCAACCAGCAGTACTCAACTTTAGACAAATCCAAAGAACTGACCTGTTATTTGTTTGTTGAGATGTAAAAATGCAAAGAAAATTGTTTATAAAGATTTATATTACTTAAAATGAAATCAATCAAAACTAGACGCAGGCTGTCGTAAACGACAGCAAATGTATATCGGCGGAACGCCCCATGCGTCTGCGTCAACTGCTATAACACCGACTGCCTTATGGCGGAGGAGGTGGTGGAAGT
>JAVQKG010044191.1:0-10658 GCA_036025885.1 Hypseleotris bucephala
AAGCACCCTTAAAGCTGCACTACCTGGTTTCTTTTTCGTTGTATTTTGGCAAAGATTTTATTTGCAGCATAAAACAAGTCATCTGAGAAAAAAATTAGACTTTGAGGTCACATGTGGGCTTTATTATAATGGTTTAAATTGAGACTTTGAGGTCACATGTAGGCTGTATTATAAGGGTTTAAATTCAGACTTTGAGGTCACATGTGGGTTACATTATAATGTTTTTTGTTTTAGAGCGATGGAAGGAACTGCAGCACTCTGACTGGTCGATACATCCTTTATCCATGATCTATCAGGAATAATTTGAAGGAGTTATTCTTTTATTTCAAAATCCATAACTTATTTCACTGTATTTTTATTTTAAAGAATTAAAAGCCAACTCCAGATCTCTATGTTATTCTCATACCTCCAGGCTTGTGTACATACTTCCTGGCTTGTGTGAGATCGTGATAAAGGTTCGTAAAGGAGAGGAATTAGGACATGTGCATCAGTTAAACTCAAACAGTTTTTAGACGCATCACTTTTACAGTCTCAAAATCAGGTAGTGCAGCTTTAATTGGTAGCACTGTGCTGCACGATGACACTTATACCATACTATATGCTTTTCACTTTTATTTCACTTAAACATAGTTTGAATTGTTTCCTCCCAAAAGGCAGGATATATTTTAGGAGCATAAATCAAGTAGCCTCTAACAGTGCTTTCCAGATAGCACTGTGCATTGGGGAAAAAAAAGTGCTGTCTCAATTTTGTGTTTTCTACAACTTTATCTTTATTGCTTCAGTCAGTTCACTGATAAAAATGAGTACAGACAAAGAAAAGAAGAGTTTGTAGGAATATTAAAACAAGGCTTAGGTGGGTTTTCTTATTGATAGTTTACCTGTGCCCTGATAGATTATACTTACAACTCAAATTAAATATAAAAAGTGTCCTGTTTTTATATAATGGCATTTTTGCACATGATTGGTAACACGTGTAATTTTTGTGAAGAAATATTCAGATAAATAATGTCTGTACTTTGCTATAATTAAAAACGTGTTTTTGGGATTGTCCAGAAGTTTTTTTGTAGGTGTAAAACAGCCACACTTTAGTCAACATGACCCAGGGCATCTGTGTCTCGACATGCAGCTTACTACCACCAGTGTGGATTTGTAGTGTGTACGAATACCAAAAATGTACACGCTTTTAGAACGCCTTGGGCATAATATTAATCTAATCTATTATTATCATTGTCTCTGAGTGACCCAGTGCAGTCTAATGGTGAAACTGATGAATTACTAACCTACAGGCTCAGTTAGTATGGCTTTTATACCTTCAGTGCAGTTCAGTGGGAGCTGTTGCCTCAGGGCAGACTTTATACCAGGTCTAATAATGGCAGCACTGCACTGCTTTACCTCACAGTGTCGGTCAGTGTTAGTTTAGCCTCAGGAGCTAAAGTCAATCCCATATAAATTTGATTATACGCCAGCTCATACAGGAGATACAAGGCCTGGTGGAAATGACAGTTCCTCAATGTATTTTTATGTTATTATTGTACTGTTGTCTGTAAACACCAAAACAGGACAGATGAAACTATAAAAAATAAAAAGGGACTTTAGTTTGTAGTGTAGGGGTGAAGCTATTTTAAAACAAAGCACTATAGTCCCTAGACATTCAGTATTTTATAGTATACAATAAAGAAGTCACAGAACAAACATGATAACTTATTATAATTATAATGTGATGTGTCCTTATTACTAATATTATTAGTAAATGAATAAAATATAGAGAAACATATGCCGGCGTTAAATTGGTCCCATTTTTATATATATATATCAGCCAAAGGATTCCATTTTACCTAACTAGTACTTTTTGTTTCAAACATGTCGTGCCATCACTCTGTAATGGCTTAAAAACTCACACCTGCCAAAATTAAAATTCACAACCACCAAATGAATTAAAACAAAATGTGAGTTTGTTACATGGTGTATTAAATTGTACTGAATGGGGTATACAATATAGTTAAGGGATAATGTAAAATAAAATGTGACCATGTTATTTTTTATGTCTAATATCCTGTCAGACAAACCATAAATGCAGTAACAAGAAGGCTGTTCATTATAGTGCAATCCAATACAGCACTCCAGCGATAAATGGCGTAAAACACATTTTAATTGTTATCGACTTCATATGAGTATTGTGTGACTGCTTTTAGCCATCAACTCAATGACTGTAATTTTTAATGGATCAGTTCACACACATTTACAATCCGCCTCTAAAGACTTGAGTCTATTTGAGTCACAGGGTAATTGGTGATGTGAGTTAGTCTCCCATACAAGGGCTTTTCTGAATGGACTAAAATGTACACACACGAACAGAGGTATGATGAGTCTGCAAATATATGCATATCTATGTTATTGCGGATATTGCAGATATCTGCATGTCTGCAATATCCCATCTAATTGTGTGTAGTCATTTCTCAGTTAGTATGTACCAACTTTTCTCTACTCATAGCCTAGCTGATTTTTCCCCCTTGTATTTTGGCCAAAGAAAATGTCACTAGTAGAACATAACAGAAGTCATCTGAGAAAAAAATATTATTCCTGTTGGGTTCTAGATAAATACTTATTTGACCAATCAGAGTGCTCCTGCCCTATGAAAGCGTGTAATTTGTTGAACAGTTCTTTCCCTCGTTCTAAACAAAAACCCTGATAATACAGCGCGCAGGTGACCTCAAAGTCTCATACTAAACCATTATAATACAGCCCACAGGTGACCTCAAAGTCTCATATTAAACCCTTATAATACAGCCCACAGGTGACCTCAAAGTCTCATATTAAACCCTTATAATACAGCCCGCAGTTGACCTCAAAGTCTCATATTAAACCCTTATAATACAGCCCGCAGTTGACCTCAAAGTCTCATATTAAACCCTTATAATACAGCCCGCAGGTGACCTCAAAGTCTCATAATAAACCCTTATAATACAGCCCGCACAGGTGACCTCAAAGTCTCATATTAAACCCTTATAATACAACACGCATGTGACCTCAAAGTCTCGCTTTTGTCTCAGATGATTTCGTTATGCTGTACTATTAACTAAACAATTATCTTTGCCAAATTACAAGGAAAAATAAGTCATGTAGTAAGTAAACAGAGTGTTCTACTTGCCTTTGGTGTTCCAGTATTTCCCATTACTCTCCTGGATGTTGAGTAAATGTCATTGGTGTCAGTCAGTAATGGCCGCTGTGGGTGATTCTGGATGACTTTTGACACACACTATGTTAGACTCCAGCGTGTCAGAGAAATATTATCTGGGGTTTCAATAAAGAACAAGGAGGCATCAAAATATCATAGTATAATGTATTTTATAACTCAAAAATCACATCATTTTCAGTGGATGACACACATGAAGCCTTCATGAGCCACACACACACACATACTTCATCCTGTTATCAGACTCACCACAAACTCACTGCTGACACAAAACCTCAAAACGTTTCTTCAAGATCGGCAATGCCCAACAAATGTCTACATCATGGATTCACAAACGGGACCCAAAAAAGTGGATCACCTGAAACTGCTGTTGGGTTACCAAAATACTATATATATTTTCAAAAACATAATCAAACTAACAATAAATGAACAACATGATAAAAGAAGGAAAACCTACATTAAAAATGATTAGGCAAGGCAAGTTTATATAGCACACTTTATACACCCGGCAATTCAAGGTGTTTTACAGAAATAAAAACAAGTTAAAATGCAAAGTATAATTAAAAACACAACATTCAGTACAATTAAGATTAGAACAGTAGAATGTCAAAACTTTAAAGTTGGGTCACAACTATAACAGCTAAAACAAAATATGGATCCCCTAAAAATGAGTTTAAGAACCACTAAACCACTGAACCACTGACATTTTCAGATCAGGTTTATGTTGACGTCATTCTGAGTGTGTTCCTCAAACACAAATCCATTTTAGCAGGTCTCTGGATAGAACTCCTCATTGACCCAGAGTCATGTGACCCTCTGTCAGGGCCACGGTGGCGGACATTTTGGCTCTGGAGTTTTTGTCTTAGTTTTTGTTTAGTTTTTGGCAGCAAAAATATTATATTGATAAATTATTTGACGAAAACTATTTGTCAACAAAATTAACACAGCTGCTGAACCTTTGTAAAACGATGGGAGAAGGATCTTATTACTGAGTATTTCAGCACCATGGAACTGTCCACCTGCTGCTCTGCAAGAAATCCACCAGTAACATTAAACCTTTATTATATTGGAATGTTGTGTTTTTAGGCAGAAATGTCATGTAGAAACAAAAAATAATAATAATTTAATTGTGTGAATGTGCATTGTTGTTGTGTCCCTGAGCAAGACACTTAACCCACATTGCCTGTGAACGAATGTGGTGTGATTGGTGTTCGTTGGTGGTCAGAGAGGGTGTAAGCGCAGAGCGGCAGCCACACCTCTGTCAGTGTGCCCCAGGGCAGCTGTGGATACACAAGTAGCTTACCACCATCAGTGTGACTGTGGAGTGAATGAATAATGCAATTGCAAAGTGGGTATATAGAAAAGTGCTATATACTGTAAGTGGTATATATCATTATTATTATCAATATTTCACTTGCGAATTACATACCAATTAATTATGTCAATCTGTTAATTTGCAAATTTGGCAGACAATTCTTGCCCCATCTTCAAGACATGTTCTGAAAATGCATGAATTTATACTTTTTAAAGCTGCACTACCTGATTTTGTGACTGTAAAGGTCATGCGTCTAATAAAAATTGAGTTTGAATGATACACTCCCCTTTCCTATCACAGTCTCACACTAACCAGGAAGTATGCACACAAGCCAGGAGGTATGAGAAAAACAGCATAGATCTTGAGTTGGCTTTTAATTCTTAAAATAAAAATACAGTAAATAAGCTGTGAATGTTGAAATGAAACAATAGCTCCTTCACATTATTCCTGATAGATTCTGAATAGATAAAGGATGTATCAACCAATCAGAGTTCTCCTGTCCCATGAAAGCATGTGATTGGTTACAATTCCTCCCCTCGCTCTAAAACAAAACCCCTTATAATACAGCCCACAGGGGACCTCATAGTCTCACTTTTTTTCAAGAAATAACTAAATAATTATAATTGTTAAAATACAAGGAAAACGAAATCAGGTAGTGCAGCTTTAATTGTTTTTTTAGGTAAACATGGCACAGAATACATCCAGTATTTGATGCTCATTGTGGGAGCTGTCCAAGTGCTGATCTGCAAAATGAGTAGGTGTGATTCATCTTCATGAACATTTGAGATATTTTTTACTTTTGCTGATTTTATGCAGATGTTCACAAATTATTAAGAATGCCTTTAGAATATTTCCTCATGGTAAAATGTGTATCCTAAAATCACTCTCACATGGATATGAGCTGTCCGTGGTGCTAAATCCACAGTGTTTGCATGAGGAACTATCCATGGTCCAGGTTCCTTGTGCTGGTTTAGACCTATTTTAGACCTGCTTTAGATCTTGTTTAGTCCTGATTCAGACCTAACACTATATTAGCCTATAGACTGTTTTGTAGTGTTATAAGTTGGTTTTCTATTAAATACAAGTTCAAATAGAACAATGTATGTAACTGCTCGTCTGACTCTTAATTATAGTAAATTGGGTTAGACCTGGTTTAGTCCTGGTATAAACCTGGATTAAATCTGGTATTGTCCTGGTATAAACCTGGATTAAATCTGGTTTTGTCCTGGTATAAACCTGGATTAAATCTGGTTTTGTCCTGGGTTACTCTCTTGGTTTAGACTTGGTTTGGACCTGATTTTATTCCTGGATTAAATCTGGTTTTTTCCTGGGTTACTCTCTTGGTTTAGACTTGGTTTGGACCTGATTTTAATCCTGGGGTAAACCTGGTTTAGTCCTTGTTTAGTTAGACCTGGTTTAAACTTGGTTTAGACGGCTGTTCTGACGTTAAATGATAGTACGTTTAGAACCACGTGAATGCATACATTGTAAAAATACCTGGAAATGTTTGTGTTTTACGTCAACGCTGTACGTAAATCCGGGAGATCCACGTCCTCTCCTCACCTTTCACCAGTGATCGCGAGTGTTCTGTCTCTCTCTTCTCTATTTATCTCCTCGCTCACCCCCTTCTCTGGAACATACCATTCCGAACTCCGGGAAGGGGTGGGTAGGGGGATTTGACACCCTCTCACGTGCACCCCCCTGCTCTCCGCGCGCCCAGTGAACCGGCCCCGTGCGTTTAAACCGTGGACATACCGACTCCTCCGCGCAAAAAAGAGGTGCCAAGAAGAAGACGCCAGCGCTGGACCGTGTAAATATCCACGAAGCAACGTTCAATCATTTCATTTCTTTTATATTTTAGTAAATTTATGTCACGTTTGGGACCAAGTGCATCCTTTTTTACATGCGCCAAGCGACGTGGGACCACCATCATTCCATATTTGAACACCAGCGTTGAGAAAAAAAGACAAGTCCTTTCAAAAAAATCCTCGTTTGACATCCTTTTTTGGGAATAGGTTGTGACTGGCCATATTTCTGCCTACCTAATGATCATATTACCAGCGTTTTCTAATTTGGAGATTTCATATTTTTCAACCTCATCCTTAAGCTCTTGTTTGTGGATACTAATATTTGTGAATTGAGAGATTCCTAAAAAATTATCGTCATATTTTTGACACGTCAGTTTGGAGAAGATCGTAGGCTGTGACTGAGCATCCTTCAACGTAAAACAGCGTCCTCTTGTTTTTAGGAAAGGAGCTTTGGGGATTTGGTTTAGTCCTGGTTTAGACCTGGGTTAGTCCTGGGTTAGATCTAGTTTAGACCTGGTAAAGACCTGGTGTAGCCTGGTTTAGATCTATTTTAGTCCTGGTTAAGTCCTGGTTTAAACCTAGTGTAGTCCTGGGTTAGTCCTAAATTAGTCCTAGTTTAGTCTGGGTTAGACTTGGATCAGTCCTGGTTTATACCTAGGTGCATACCTGGTGCAGCCCTGGTTTAGATCTAGTTTAGTCCTGGTTTAGACCTGTTGTAGTCTTAGGATAGATCTGGTTTTAGACCTGGTTTAGTCCTGGGTTGGACCTGGTTAAGTCCTGGTTTAGACTTGGTTTTCAGCGTAAAACCGGGTCTTGTTTTAGGAAAGCAGATTTGTGGATTTTCAGAGAGATCGGTGCTTGTTGCTCTCTTCAAACTCGTTGGAACACTACAAGGTGGACATAGACGGATGGCAACTTTGACGAACGGACATCAGCTGGAGGCCGGCGTGCACCACGGGGTCGGAGTAGGGGTCTCTGCGGGGACTAACGCGCTGATGAACGGGTTCGGTCACAGCCACAGCCCGCTGATCCCCATGAAGGACCAGGACGCCATTAAACTGTTCATTGGACAGATCCCGAGGAACCTGGAGGAGAACCAGCTCAGGCCGCTCTTCGAGGAGTTCGGGAAGATCTACGAACTCACCGTCCTCAAAGACAGATACACCGGGGCGCACAAAGGTGAGACCGGGGAGAGTCCTGGGTTAGTCCTAGTAGAGACCTGGTGTAGTCCTGGTTTAGACATGGTATAGACCTGGTTTAGATCTGGTTTAGTGTTGGTTTAGTCCTGGTTTACTCCTGGTGTAGTTCTGGTTTAGACCTGATTTATTACTGGTTTAGACCTGATTTAGTCCTGGTGTAGTCCTGGTTTAGACCTGGTTTAGTCCTGGTTTAGATCTGGTTTAGTCTTGGTTTAGACCAAGACTAACCTAACCCTAGATCTGATTTAGTCCTGGTTTAGACCAAGACTAACCTAACCCTAGATCTGATTTAGTACTGGTTTAGATCTGGTTTAGTCCTGGTTTAGATCTGGTTTAGTCCTGCTTTAGTCCTGGTTTGTGGATGTGTGGGGCACTGTTGCGCTCGTGAGTCTTCATACAGTCTATACTCTGACATCAATGAATGATCTGCAGATTTAAACACGTTAGATTTCTATAGAATGTGAACATAATGATAACGACATTATCTCTGAATGTTCTCAGTGACATAATGACAGTCGGCCCAGTCGTCTTGAGGATATATGAATAATAATAATGGCTCTTTAGATGTTAACTGGATTATTCGAAATCATTGGCTTCATAAAAATGCTCTGTTTTTTGCTCGTGCCCAGCGTCACGAATCACAGTCACGACGTGCACTTGTGTGTTTGTACGCGCACGCCCGTGTGTGTGTACGCGCACGCTCGTAGTAAACGTGCTCCTCTCACTACAGCGCTAAACTCGCGCCATTAACCTTTTCACGGTGCAATGGGGTCGTGCGCCTTCTCTCCCGCAGCGTCACGTAAAGTGGGAGTGCATTCGTGCGTGCGTGCGTGGGTGTGTGCGTATGTGTGTGTGTATCTGCGTGCGTGCGAGTGTGTGCGCTGGACGCAGGACGGGGGCGTGCACGTTCACAGGCACGTGTTTGGCTCAGAGTGAGTGTTATGAAAGAGCAGCGCGTGCAGCAGGTATGAATATGAAAATATAGGTTTAATAAAGGATAGAAATGTGTCCTTCATCTGGAGATTTGTCCTGGTTTAGACTTGATTCAGACCCGGTTCAGACCTGGCTCAGACCTGGTTCAGACCTGGTTTAAAGCACAGGGATAAACCAGGAGTGAACCAGGTCTCATCCAGGACTATAGCAGAACTACTCCAGGTCTAAACCAGGCCTATCTTCTCCATTGTAAATAAAGTGTCTTTGGTGTGTTCATAGGAACAACGGTGAGCTGTCCATGGTCCTTACATTACACTAGTAACTCTCCATGGTCCTGAAACCATTCATTGGGTTGTTTCTATTTAGTCTGACCAATTATTAGAGCTATACATTTATTTTATGGCTGTATTGTACTTTTCCTCACATGTTTCTTTTGGACCCAATGTTTCAATCACCCCCACACAGTTGCCTGGGGTAATAAAATGGTCCCGGGGGTACTATTATGGTGTGTTTCCTAAAGAGCGATGGGGCAGTATTTTAGCCTGTGTTCCAGAGGGACGGGTCTCCACAAATCAACACCTATTCAGAGCTCACTAATGACACCCAGGAGCACACAGAGGAGACGCACTACAGGAGAGAGAGGGGAAAACAGGATCTGGTGAAGTTATGAGACCTGGTGTAGTCCTGGTTTAGTCCTGGTTTAGACCTGGGTTAGTCCTGGTTTAGACCTGGTTCAGTAGTCCTGATTTATTCCTGGTTTAGACCTGGTTTAGTCCAGGTTTAGTTGCATGGGACAATATTACATTTTTGTCTGACAATTATTGTGGCCATAATAATTTCAATTAACGACCGGGGTCCTGGTTTAGACCTGGTTTATTCCCTGGTTAGACCTGGGTTAGATCTGATTTAGACCTGGGTTAGACCTGGTTTAGCCCTACAGTATATCACAGCCTCAGAGGGCTGCACAGAAAGAGATAAGAAAAGAAAATCAATGGACAATACACAGACACCACCAAACGGACTGTACAAGGACTTACAGAGAAATGACTTTGAGCTACGTTTTAAAGTCATTAATGTAGGCTGTTAATGCAGGCTCAGTATGACACTACTATGGGTATGAGGCGGGTTAGTCTGACACTACTATGGGCCTGAGGCGGGTTAATCTGACACTACTATGGGCCTGAGGCGGGTTAGTCTGACACTACTATGTGCCTGAGGCGGGTTAGTCTGACACTACTATATGCCTGAGGCGGGTTAGTCTGTCACTACTATATGCCTCAAGCGGGTTAATCTGACACTACTATGGGCCTGAGGCGGGTTAGTCTGACACTACTATGGGCCTGAGGCGGGTTAGTCTGACACTACTATGGGCCTGAGGTGGGTTCGTCTGACACTACTAAGGGGCCGGAGGCGGGTTAATCTGATACTACTATATGCCTGAGGCGGGTTAATCTGACACTACTATGGGCCTGAGGCGGGTTAGTCTGATACTACTATGGGCCTGAGGCGTGTTAGTCTGATAATCGCCCCCATCAATCATTCATATAGTGAGAGAGGGAAAGAGTAAACAGTCAAAGAGCGTTCTTGTGTTTTGAAGCATTTTGCCCAAAATCTGAGCTGGACTGAACTGACATTGTTACAATAGAAATGAGGGTGAAGAGTAGAACACATATGAATGCACTGTATCAGGATTCAACCATCTTCACAGATGAAGACATCCTCATAACTTCAGATCATGATTCAATATTTAGTAACGTAGAGTCAGGTTTCTAGCAGCTGTAAACCTGTACCTTGATGGTTTAACCTCTACAAACATCTTCTGAAAGGCATGTGATTCTTGATTTCTTGAATGCTGTGTTAATGCCTCAGACAGGTTTAATAATGTGCTGTCAACTTAATTTTGGTTTTAAAAACAATATCATGAATCTAATCAGAATCACAATATTTGTGTGCCACCCTATATAAAATAGGGTGGCATGGTGGCGCAGTGGTTAGCACTCTTGCCTCACAGCAAGAGGGTCCTGGGTTCGATTCCTGGACCGGGCAGTCGGGGCCCTTCTGTGTGGAGTTTGCATGTTCTCCCCGTGTCTACGTAGGTTTCCTCCGGGCACTCCGGTTTCCCCTACCACTAAAAACATGTACAATAGGCTCCCCATTGGGGCCAGGACTCCCCTGTAAAAGAGATTCTTAATCTCAGTGGGACTATCCTG
>JAVQKG010044197.1:0-12461 GCA_036025885.1 Hypseleotris bucephala
TCTTAAAAAAAATCTAGAATTGATAAGGTTTCTTGGATAAGAGCCGAAACGTCTTCAACTCAAAACCCAAGTCCAGATGACTGATTTAAACCTTCTTCAACTTTGAATGGTCTTAAAGTCATTAGAAAGAAGTCCTAATTCTCTGACTTTCTTTAGGTCTGCACCGGTTCTGCTTTTTCTCCTGAGTTCTCATTCCTCTCTGATTACATTAAAAGAGCTGTGGTCACAGCCTTCAAAGTGCCTGAAACTGCTGAGTCTGAGTGTTACCCGCTGTCTTTGGATTTGAATGGTTTTGATTTCCTTTGAGATGTCCCGACTAAAACCTAACCAACATAATGACAATTTTAGAGCTTTGTAAACTTGAACAGGTCTCAGAGTTTCTCTTTGTGAACTTGAAGCTACTAAGATGAGTGTGGCTGCTCATGGTGTGTTGCTGATGAAGAATATAACACAGCTGTCAAGTATCTTTATGGAAACTATGCCTGGTATTTTGAAGGATTTTTAAGGACAGTAGTGTATACTACATGAATGTTTTTCTTCTGTTTTTGCAGAGGCGGTGTCCACGTTGGACATGATGCCGGGACAGATCCCTGACCCCGCTCTGGCAGCGGGCTCACTGCCCAGCCTAGGCCTGGCGGGCATCTCGGCCACTACTTTCACAGATCAACTCAAACTGGCCGACTTTCGCCAGCTGGGAGCCATGCTATCCCCCCTGCACTTCCTGGGCAGATTGGGAAAGAGGCCGCTACTCATAAAGACTGAGGTGAGGAGGAGAAATAAAGACAAAAAGAGTTCAACCTTTGTGGAAATTAAATCACTGTTGCTAACATCTGTCACTGAAGGGACCAACTGAATTATCTCAACATCACATACTGAAGCCATGGAAAGACTTACAGCTGTAACTCTATGATGTCAGCTGCTCAGACAAAGTTAGCATCTTTAGTCAACTTTCAGATTACACATGCAGTTAAAAAAAATAAATAAATACTGTGATTTCAGCATATGTAACAAAACGCACATTAGTCCCATCTAAAGGTTGCACAGTTTAGATTCTCACATTTGGATTGTCTTATAAAACTAAAAAGGCAATTAAGAGAGTATCTTTGAGAATAAAACCATCAGTTAAGATGTTATAGTCATGATCATTTGTAATTGCAGATGGATGAAGATGAGGAAAGGAGGAAGCGGCGAAGAGAAAAAAACAAGGTTGCAGCAGCTCGATGCCGAAACAAAAAGAAGGAACGGACCGACTTCCTTCAGAGGGTGAGCTCAGGACGCAGCACTGTTAACTGATGAGACTGATCAGCAGTAGTGTTGGAAAACAGACTCTGACTGACTGACTGGCTGACACCAGTTTCATCAGTATTCAGATTAACATTTGAAGTTATTAATCTAAACTAACCTGCAAATGTATTTTTGTGTAACATATCGTTTGTCTTTTCCATCCAGGAATCAGAGCGTCTTGAGATGGTGAACTCAGAGCTGAAGGCCCAGATTGAAGAACTTCGTCAAGAGAGACAGCAGCTAATGGTGATGCTCAACCTCCACCGGCCCACCTGCATTGTGAGAACGGACAGTGTCAAAACACCTGAGAGTGACGCCAACCCTCTGCTGGAGCAGCTGGACACAGACAAGAAGTGAACACGTCAGTCATGTGGAGAAACTACAACCACAGAACTCACAATACATTTATAATAAGCACTTGAGCTCTAAGCTAGAGACTTGTGGAGACTTTGCCCAAAGACCTGCAGGACTGCTACATGAGCTGGCTATGTCTAAATGAGTGTCAGCGTCACCATGTGTTTGTTGACCCACTGTGCCTAGTTGTATCTTCAACCACCTCTACATAAGGGACCAATGGTGAAAGTAGAGAATGACTGAAACCAGTGGTGAGGAAACACTAATATCAACATGGTGCTCTGAGGTGTTGTGGCACTTTTTTCAGGAAGAAGCACACAGAGGCAAGTGTTACTGTGTTTGCCAGCTGAAATATACTGGAGTAGAATGTTTATTTACAGTCTGGACAATGTTTGGGGTTGATCCTAATGATGACGCAGGCGTCATGAAAAAGCACATATTCAAAATATGTTTACAACTTTTATTGAAACTGTCCATTATTGATCATGTTTTATACTGCTTTGTATCCATAAACATATAAAACACCTTTTAATAAGCTTTCTCTTTTCATTCTTGCCTGATTTTAATTTCACAATATTGAAATACATCTGGTAAGTATCTATTATGTACAACTCTGTTATCCTAAATAGAGATGTTCATAAGTAAAAACAACTAGTCAACTGGTCCTGCATTATATGCTAACATGTTCAGTGAAAAAAAAAATTCTATGCCCTGTTTTGGCTTCTACAAATTTACAAATTAATCAAGATATATGATTGATAATGTCATAAAGGTGTTTCATAGAGCGTGAACAAAACAAATCGAAACCTCCTGTTTTATGTTTCGTTTTGTCGTGGTCAATGTCTCCCTCTAGTGGATACAATGGGACATGCAACATATTGAAAGTCTCAGTGGCACATGCTAGCCGTTATCGCTCAATTATGCTAGGTTAACACCATTCATCTGTCAATAATAATAATAATAATAATAAACTTATGGAAGTAACGCTAAAGTGATATGTACACATGCTGTTAACTATATATGGCTAACTAGATATGTATACGAACCTATGTATTAGCTAACCACGAATTATGATTTTACCGTACCGAATTTTAAAATTACCAAGGTGTTTTTTGAAAGTCAGTTAATACTCATTTTAGCTAACAGTCGAGTCGCTAAAACTATTGAACATATTTAACCCACACTCGATATATGGTTATGGCTACAATACCTGTTCTTGACCAGTAGACTGTGGTTGTGGTGGAGTGAGTGTGAGGTGATGGATCAGAAAAAAGTCCCACAAACCGAGCAGAGGGACAGTGACGAGTTTGACAAGGACCAGGAAGACGGTGAGTTAACTAGCTAGCTAATGCATGTGCTTTAGAGATTCGCCACAGCACTCTTATTGCCATCATGCTGTGTAAAATAAGTTTGTTTTTACTCTAGGCCACTTTATTAGGTATAGTCAGTCATTGTACCAAATAAAATGGCCATTTTATTAGGTATAGTCAGTCATTGTACCAAATAAAGTGGCCAGTGGTCCTACAACTAACGCTATATGCATGACAAATCTGAGAAATCTGCTATTGTACTCTAAAAACCCAAACTCTAACCTTATTCTTAACCATAGTCCTAATAATTCCTAACCATAGCCCTGCCCGTAACCATAACCTTAACCAAATACCTAACCTTACTTGTATTTATAACCAAGCACTAACCATCTTTGTAACCATAGTGCTCACCTTAACCAAACCATATTTGTGAACACGCTGTAGGACGTTAGTAGTTGTTAAGGCTTGTCCTGTCTTTGTACTTTCAGATGCCCAGAGTGACAAACACCCGTGGTCCTTAGCTGACAGATACCTTCAGGCCTGTAACAGGACTGGCACTGTCCCTGTACAGAGTTTCCTCAGTCAGCTGGGACAAGCGTCTATTAGTCTCAATCATTATGGTATAGGACCCCTGGGCATCAAGGCTATGGTCATGGTTTTGGAAGTAGGCAGTTTAATTCCTGCAGACAAACAGAAAGACAATTTAAAAAAAAATCTGTTTAACAAATTTTCTTTTGACTTGTTTCAGGATGACATTCATGTTACCAGCCTTGAACTGGAGGACAACAGCCTAAGGGCAGAGGGGACTCACTATGTGACTGAGTTGCTTCAAACAAACACTAACATCACCAGTCTTGTAACTATTCTAATACTGTTCATCATGTTTGTCACAACCATATAGCTATATTAGGTTTGTTAAATACTAAAAATGATTGAATGTCTATTTGAGAATCTTTCCAAAAACGATCTGCATGTCGAAGGAGCAAACATCATCTCCAAAATGATGTCGGACAACTATTATGTCAAATCTATCAAACTCTCAGGTGCTTGACTCAGTCCTATGTACATTTATGATACTTGTTACAGTGAAATAAACTATATCCCATTGTATTCCAAAAGGGAATGGATTTGATGATACTTCTGCTAAATACTTTGCGGATGCGTTAAAGGTTAGAAGAGTTCATTAATATCTGTAATATTCATTTCAGATTGGTTTATAATTATTTTCTGTTTGTATCAACAGGCTGATTATGTTATCAAAGACCTGGACCTCAGTCACAACAAGTTCACTGACACTGGAGGGGAACACCTGGGTCAAATGCTAGGTACTGTAAGGGTGACATTGCCTGCCCAATATTCAAAGCAAATGTTGTTGAAATAATTTAACCCTACACTATGTGACTAATTTGTAGTTAATTGCATTTTTAAGCTGGAAATTTGGGCATAGAGGTCCTCAATCTGAATTGGAATAATGTTAGCATGAAAGGAGCTTCTGCATTGTGTGCTGCCCTCAAGGTAAGTTTCACCTAGGGGTGGGTAATATGGTGATAAAAAATCGTTATGACAATCTGCTATTCTGGGGATTCATTAAATAGTAATACAGTGCATACAGTCATTTTAACTGCAACAATGCCAGTGTTTATATTAATAAATTTATGAATTTATGGTTTATGAAGCAGTAGTCTAACAAAAAATACACTAAAACCGTGATAAAATCGAAATCATTATACTTATGTATTTATTTTTACCATCAGTCACTTGTTCATGAATTCACAGACCAACTCAACCCTGAAACATCTGCTGCTGGTGTCTAACGGTTTTTCGGGTTATGTGGCGGAGTCACTTAGTCAGGCTCTGAAGGTGAACAGCACACTGGTCCTATTGGACCTCAGGAATAATCTCATAGATGACAATGCAATAAACCTGCTCTGCCCAGGTCTAGCTGTCAACAGCACATTAAAAGTCCTTAAGGTGAGAACAAGGAATTTATAATGATTTTTGTTACTTTGGTTTCATATACAACTTACTTTTGTTCAGCTTTCCCACAACACCATCACGTCTGTTGGAGCCTTGGCTCTTCTCAAAACAGTTAAAAACAACACAAGAACAGCACTGGAGGAGGTTGATCTTTCAGTAAGTGCATCTTATGACAGTTATGGCTACACAATTAAGATGCAATAAATACGTAGTTTTTTATTGACATAGTTTGGTAAATTTTGGTGTATTTTGTAATACAATATAGTACTTTTGCTTGTACTAAATACTTGAATGACACCTGTGTATGTTACAACAGACAGTGGTCATCTGTGAGGTGTTTGTGGAGTTATTGGCTGAAGTTCGCAAGAGGATACCAGCACTAGTCATCACCCACAAAGTCCTGCCTCATGTCGCCAAGAGACTGTCTACAATGCCCACATTTAAGGTCTGTGACTGGAAAACTAATCACAAATTACTGCCTTTTTCTAAATTATAAGATGTTCTTCATTTCTTTAAAGAAATACCTCAAAGAACAAAGGGAGGCTCTTATGGGATCGTTCCAAGCCTTTGATAAAGATGGAACAATGAAGATATCCACGTCTGACTTTAGGACGGCTTTGAAGGTCTGAACAAGTTCTCACCATGTTTTTTAGCAAACTGTAGTTTAGAAAAATAATCTTGTCTTCGGTAGAATGCTGGCATACCTCTGGATCGGAATCAGATTGAATGGTTGGTGAGAAAGTTGGACAGCCAATGTACAACCAAGATCAACTTCAGGTAATTGTCAATATACGAGTATTTTGGTATGCTCTGAATATGTAAGGTTTTAAGGTTTCACTGTGTTGTTTTTTCAGCCAGTTGCCAGTATGACTTAGCTACAAGAAGACTTTTAAATAAAATCTTTTCATACCCCCTGTATTTCTTCCCTTGTCCTGCTTCTGTTCAGGCAGCACACTTGAACCCTGACACTAACCAGCTGCATGCGCCTCAGTCGTGCCAGCTGTATGAGCCACTGGGCCACGGGGTCCTGTCCCATTCAGTCTATCCAAAATAATCTTCAGGTATGATAACAGGACAGGAACAGGAAGAAAAGAAGAGCTGGCAGTGATATCAAAGGACCCAATAGGAAAAGAATAGGGCCAGATGCAGGCTAGCTGTTGTGCCTCATTGGTTTGCTGTGAATGAAATAGAGTAGGCTGCAAAAAGAAAAAGCTTGCCTATAAATATGTGCATATGCAGCATTACTTATGCTGGCAGTGCAGTATCTCATTAATACAGAGAGTTGGCCCATTGTTTTACAGTTTTGGGCACATGTTTTTAGCAAGTGTTAAGACCTTATGTATTATAGCAATGTGAACAAGATGTTTTTATTTTTGGTGTGGATCTTGATTTATTACTATTTTATTATTATACTCATAATCTTGACATCACTTTTTGTAAACGTGATCTTAACATCACTGTATATCTGAAATAAATACTAAGTAACAAAATATGTGAGCTGCCTATAACCAATAAATAAATACTGAGGAAGTTTACAAATGGATTCATATTGGCAAAGTGTAATCACATCTATCACACTATATAAGTCATATTGTCATAACAGCAATGCTCTGGCAATACTGCGTTAATAAATCTTTACATGCTTCTGAAAATAATATTTCTTCTATGTAAAAACCACCTAATTAACATTAAAGCATATTTCACTTTTCAGGTTGGTGTCACAATTTAGTTTAAACTTAAGCAGTCCAACTGTATCAGTTTTCTAACCAATATGATAAGCATATTTAAAAGACAAAAAGGGAATAATTTAGGTAAATGATCCTTCTGATGTGGCGTAATGAAAACAAACAGAGCGCTGCCAAATCCTAATGGGCCATCTCTTATCTGAATCAACACAAAGACGTTAAGCCCATATCTTGTTGTGCAGTCACATTGTATATTCACATATTTAGCCAAGACTTAAAGGCAAGGCTAAAAACCTGCCAACAAGCCCTTGAGATATCTATGCTCCCGCTGGTACACGCTGCCAATTACCATGATTTCTAAAGCGATAATGGAGTCTTAAGTGGTAATAGAAGTAAATAATTTAATTACAGCAGCCCTTGAATCGTGGTTCGCAGCATTCAGGCCCATTATGACCCTCCTGTATTTTCATGCTAATCTGTGGCTTTGGTTTTTTATAATGAATGTTCTTGTAACGTATTCAGTGTTTTTCCTGCAAATAGTGTTGTTGAGACATTTGTGTAGGTGCTGGCAGAAAAAACAAAGACGTACATTAGAAGCCATTGTCCCCATGTGATTATGAAAGTAAACAGAAATTGTGAAGAGGCATCGTACACAGCTGCACACACTTGAGCTGTGTGTATGAAGTGGGTGAAAAGGGCCCAAGCAACCCTTAAGACTTGGTCCGAGATGCTGCCATTATTGCGGGCTTCTCAAGAGCAACAGAGCACGAGAGCTGGCTAATGAGGCTTTGAAGATCAAGCCTTGAGTTCAACTACAGAATCATTCAGAAAAAGAGGTTGGCATGAGATGAAATGTTCCGGGTACTTGTGGTCCCGAAAATGTTGTTTTTCTGCGTTTAGTGGTTTGTTTTGTCCCTAAGATCTTTTTCAAATGATCACTCAACTTTTTTTCAAAATACCACACTCGGCAAAATAATAAATAAAACTCTTTTGATGTTTATTGTTTAAAACTGGTTCTTTAAATAGCATACTTTTCCCATATACATTGAAAATCTGCTCAAGCTAAAGTGTGGCCTTTTTGTGCGTATTACATACTGATCAGAATAACAAAATCTACGACTTTGATCCTAGTAAAAACAGGCCAAATATCAACTAATGACCACACATTAACAATGCATAGTGGAATATACCAGAACCTCTGACATGCTGTGTGCAGTCCCTATTTGAATTAACAGAATAGGGTCATGGCACAACCCTTCATATAGTCTGTTGGATTTGTAAATAATTGAGAATAATTAAATAAGATATAAACACAGAAAGAGAGTTCATAAAAGATGCAGAAAATATTAACTGAGCTTTGTGGTAGATTGTGCGTATGATAAAAAAGAATCTCATGCTTTTAACAAGGATGTGCTTTACATCGATGTAAGAGAAACTGTACATTTAGGCGACTTTGTGAACACTTCAAGTTTTCTTATATACCGGTGTGTATATGTGGCATTATGGTTAAGTTGTATGTGGGTGTTACATATCGAGTAGCAGCACTCGTGGGTCCTCCACGACTGATTTGATCTTTCTCAGAAACGTGACAGCCTCTCTTCCATCGATCAGACGATGATCATACGTCAGAGCCACGTACATCATCGGCCGGATCTCCACCTGCAACATCACAAACTCTTACAACAGGCTGTTTTTGAGACATGTTTAAGTTTATACAATAGACAGTGACACAGCTCTACCAACTTTATATATACTGTAAAAGACCTGAGTCTTACCTTGCCCTGGACAGCCACAGGTCGGTCAAATATACCATGCATGCCGAGGATGGCGGACTGAGGGGGGTTGATGATAGGTGTGCCAAACAGAGACCCAAAGACTCCTCCGTTACTGATGGTGAAGGTACCTCCATCCATGTCCTCAACTGCCAGCTCATTCTTACGAGCCTGTGCCAAACACATTTACAGTCACACTCTATAGGGCACAGTGAGAAGTCAACATATTCTGAATATGTCTAAACATTTTACCTTCTCTCCAAGAGCATTAATGGCTTTCTCAATGTCAGCAAAGTTCATTGCTTCAACACTGCGGATCACCGGGACTACAAGTCCCTAAAATAATTTCAAAACGTTAATAAACAAGTCTTATTAATAATTACAAAATACACTGATTTGAATTTGAGGTATTACAGTTTTCAACTGTGTCATACAGGCGTCATACTTTTGGTGTTGCCACTGCCACACTGATGTCAACATAGTCCCTGTACACAATTTCTTTGGTGGTATCATCAATAACTGCAGTAAACAGAATAAATATATTGGGGAAAGAACAAAGATATCACAAGAATGTCAATACATTTGTATGTACTTACCAGCATTGACAGCGGGCTGGTCTGTCAGGG
Source organism: Hypseleotris bucephala (assembly GCA_036025885.1). Taxonomy (NCBI): domain Eukaryota; kingdom Metazoa; phylum Chordata; class Actinopteri; order Gobiiformes; family Eleotridae; genus Hypseleotris; species Hypseleotris bucephala. The sequence continues at coordinate 9,009 of JAVQKG010044197.1, forward strand.
CATAAGCTGCAGCTTTCACAAACGCTGACATAAAACCCAGTTTGATGTTGTGTTTCTTTAAGAACGCATCTTTATGTAGGTTTCTCATCTCCTGAATGTTGCTGAAATGTCAATAAATAATGATCAACCGGTCCCTGAGTCTTGATAAAGCCTGGGCAGAAGGTGTAGAGCTCACCTCATGTCAACTTCATTAAAAGTGGTCAGCATTGCACAAGTATTCTGAGCCTCTTTGAGCCTCGCTGCAATCCTCAGCCTCATACGGTTCATCTTTACCTGCACAGCAAAACTGTTTTTAATGCTATTGTCTACTAACCACTTTTATAGACAAGACCGAGTGTTACCCTGCTCTCTCCTCTGCCTCCTGTGGTCTGAGGAGGTGGTGCTGGGGCAGCAGCAGAGGGCTTTGCAGGAGTGGGCTTCACAGCAGCAACTTGAGGAGGGAGGAGGCCGTTATTGTGGGAAAATAATGAACAATTTCTTGTAAAAATCTTTATACTGAAATAAGTACATACCAGGCTTGGGTTGGGCAGGTGGTGGTGGTGGGACTGGGGGCATGGCAGCGGGGCTGGTTGTGGGAGCGCTGTGTGCTAGAGGTGGAGGGGCAGCTACAGGAGCCTCTGCGGGTGGCGCAGCTTTGACAGCACCAGCTGAAGAGATACAGATAAGTTATGTTTAATATCATACAATATATTTGACATGTCCAGTAAACTACTAACCCTTTAGCTTTTGTTATGGGTATATTTTAAAAAGTGAAAAGTGATATTTTAATGCAACAATGATCTAAAAATAAGCAAAAGCTCACCTCCTTTTCGGAGTTTGAAGAGCGGTGTTCCTCCTTCTACCTTCCCTCCATCAGGCACCAACAGTTCTTCGATGACTCCAGCGGCAGGAGACGGGACCTGTACTGAGGTCTAATGTCCACATAGAGAATATGAACAGACTTAATTAAACTGGAAATACAGCAGCATGAAGTGGGACTCAAAAATACTCTTGGTCCTACCTTGTCAGTTTCAATTTCACACACAACTTCATCTTCAGTCACTGAGTCTCCAACAGCTGAAACAAATCAAAACCACAGTGACTTTTATGTACGCTTTAATTACTATAATAAATTGTAATAAAATGTCTGTTAAACCCACCTTTCTCCCACCTTACATCTCCCTCCGTAACTGATTCGGCAAAAGCTGGAGTTTTGACAACGACAACTTCGTCTCCTGCACAAAAAGAACAAAAAAGCAGTCAGTGAAGCTGAATATAATTTAAAGAGCTGGATTTTGTGCAAATACGCACTGTGGACTGCAGAAGTCTTGAAATATCTGACAGGTAAGACATCTGCTGTTGAAGTTAACTCGCATCTGCATAACAGCAAAATACTTATACAAAACAGTAAAAGTGTTTGTGTGGATGTAGATTTGGACAATATAGTAAGAAAAAAAGGTATGATATGAAGTTGTGATGTTTTGGTAATCCGGGAAGATTGATGAATCGTGATGCATTATTGTAGAATTTCTAGGTTTTATAAATTTGTGGTCTAAAGGTGTAAGACAAAAAATACAAAGCTGACTTAAGTTGTGATAAAATCAAAATTGTGATATTGATTTGAATGAAAACGTGAATATATTTTGATATCGCCCACCCATACGTGAATCAAAAAGGCACTTACAGCTGGCCTTTCCTGTAGACTACTTGACTGCACACAGACCGACCTTTAAGACAAATTCAATCAACACAGTAAGAAATCGCTCAGTAAAATCCAGTTAAAGCAGTTCTTAGGCATTTCTATAGTTTTAAGTGTATTTAGATTAAATCTGGGTTAACAGAACACACTTACCTGAGACACTTTGTCGAACCAGTACATTATTAGCCTGAAGATAAAATAAATATGAAATGCATTAGTGAAACTGACCCAAAAAACTGACTGAGTTTTGCATGTTTTAAGGTCTTATATTATGCAAGACTTTGGATCTTTGAACTATGCTGTTTCAACCTTTTTGTTCCAAATGCACGTTTGATTAATCTTCAAAACAGCTTGTATTAGATAATTATTGTGTGCTTCAAACTGCAGAACGTAACATTATAATCTAAATGTATCTAGAATAGACTGAACATAAAAGGAAAGTATAAGACCTTTTAAACTAATTGGGGCTAAAGTAGGTGTAGCAAAGCATAGTGTGTACTGAGTCAGAGCTGGATGTTTTGTGAATGAGTCAGACCTACTGTTGGTGGAGCTGGAAAATTAACCCAATATCTTAAATACTTCGAATTATTTACAATTACTACAACCTTCTTAAAGATGGATTTATCAGCAGAAGCATGTGTTTTTTTAAGTGGGATGGCCCCCTGTGGTCTTTACAACTGGACTTCAGAAAGCAAAGCCAGATTACATACATGTCTAAAATTACATGAGCTATTTTGGTTCAGGTCAGCTGCACACACACACTGTCATGCTAAACAACACAACTGACATGCTAACTTTAGCCACTGGTAAGAGAGTAAGTGGTCATTGATAGCTTTGTTAAGTTAGCATAACGTTTTGTAGGTGCTTGTAAGATATAACCTTGTAATAACAATGTAAGCACCTATCTTAAGTGAAAAATCCTCCCTGCCTGCTGCTCCTACAATGGGATTTGAGTCTGTCCCGTCTGTCCTTGGCGGGTGAGGCCGAGCTACACCGGCTAATGTCTATTAGCCACCAGTTTGCATGTTAATTAGCTAAAAGCACTACTAGGCACCATCCTCGCAGTTGTCATACCTGGTTCACCGCTGACAAAGGGCGACCAAGCGTCCTGTACAAACATCGGGACCGTGATAACATATCGTTCATAGACGGCTGGGTCCTGGTTTGGGAAGTGGAGAGTACGGGAGCCGCGACTGGACAGTTCCAGAGGAGGAAACCATTGTAGAGTGTGGTGGGAGAGCATTATTTTATTAATACATCCATGTGGGAGAGTGACTGAGAATAAAACATCAGATTTATAATTTAAGACGGTGATGGTAAAAGTGGTTAGATTAGAAAATATGACTTTTTGTGAGTTGAAAATAGGATAAATCTTGTATGACAAATACACAGCATGTTAGAGGACTGTACCACTTCAGTCAGTGCCAAATGTCAATAGGTACACCTGTTTTGAAAAGCTCACCACTTTTTTAGCAGTAATAAAATATTAATGTGGATGTGTGTAATTAACAAAAATGTAAAGAATAAGATGTTTATATACACTTCATTAACATATGTTTACAAATTTGCATTATTTTACATAGGGTTTCAATTAACATATCAAACTAGGCCTATACTACACTACGTTTTTTACTTTTTGTCCTAAAAAACGTATTCAATTTTTACTATTGATATCTCAATGGTATTTATTAATGTTAAATATGAATACATTGGTTTCTAATGGTTAACTAATCCAAAATAATGTGTGCAGTATTACAAGTTACATTTTGTCTTTA
>JAVQKG010044222.1:0-17793 GCA_036025885.1 Hypseleotris bucephala
TACCCAAATCAATACAGTTCGGCGTCCTTATAGGGTCTAAGTATCTGCAAAGTTTCAAAGTGATCCGGCATTTCGTTTTTGAGTTATCGCGGTCACACGGCCAATCTGCGGACGCGGACATCGCGATTCTCGCGTTTCGCCGATATAATTATGGGAATTTTTCATGGTTTTTGAGAGGAAAAAAAGATTGGATTAACATTTTACTTACTTACTACTAATTAAGTTATTCAATTTAGGACAGGCTTGTTTTTTTATATACGAGTAAAAACAACCTAAAATTGGGAAAGAAACTGATAATGTGTGTGTATCTTGTCTAACTGCCTGTATTTTCACAGGCAGAAACAATAAAATAGTTGTATGAGCGGTCAAGATATTTACAGCACGGCATACCTGACTTTTACTTAATGATTATGCTTTAAAGACAACTATTCTAGCCACTTTCTGACCATATTTGCTGCATAGTTGGCATCTTGTTTGCTCTGTTTTGCCAGAGTAATTCTTCTGGTCATATGACACACACTGAAAGACATACTGACCACAATTTGTAACGCAGCCGCCCACCATACTAAGACATTAAAAACATCATTCATAGTGTATTAGGTTGAAGGCATGGTTAGGATTTGTTTTGGTACCTCGCCCTCTTGATACTCTTATGTTGTGGGTGTAGATGAGCAGTCATGCTGGTATGTGGAGCTGACGTTTGCAGGATGTGCCTCTGGCTAGCTTTGACATTGGTCGGTGAAATTCAAAACAATAAGACTAGATAGTATATATTGGCTGTGTGCCAAGAAGTTTTTAACCAATCCTAGAGGAGAGGAGGACGATACGGTAGAATAAAATATCTAGATTTTTATGAAGCCAAGTTCACAATTTTTATTTTGATTACGTCAAATCCATAATAAATCCAATCCAGTGATAATAGTAACATTAGTATTATTTATTTTAAAAATGACTGAGTAGAGCAGATCATAAATTAATGCAATGTCTCACGTTTCAGCGATCTTCCCAGATGATCTTGATCTTCATAATTTGATAACGATTACATTTTTATCACCCTATCGCCTACCACTATTGTAGAGTATACTAAAAGGAAGAGTGCATTTTTGAGTTTTTATAAAGATCTAATTAAAGCCTGTGTCAATTAACGGTGGAGTTTGTATATTCTACTTGTGTGTCTCTCTGGCTTTCCCTAATTGTCCAATACATTGTACAGTGTAACTAAGCAAGAAACAAAACGTAGATTATTAGCCTATGCTTAGATAACCAGGTTTACTTCCCAAGGCCTGAGGTCAGGCTGTCCTATTTTGCAATGATTTGATAATGAGACCAATTTATTGACTGCACTTGTATACCTCCACTCTACTGTTAACTGAACAGCATCACGCATTTAACACAATGAACTATTGTCAAATAGAAAGCCAGTAGTTTACAGCATTTGATAAGCATAAAAGCATAAAAAGTCAGCGTGGCATGCTAATAATTAAGATGAAGAGCTATATTATGCAAGATTTGTTTTAACAAATTTATGATTGCACAATAATTGAAACAGTGTGACCTTTAGCCTGTATTTGAACATAGTGACGATCTGACTATACCTTGTTCTTTATTTCTTACATTTTAAAACATAAGCACAGTTGGTTCCACATGCTCTATGAAAATGGTCTGAGTGTGTCTAATTGTGTCAGCAAGTTATTATCATATAAACATTCAAATTAACCATGGACTTTCATAAATGGCTTTTCCGAAAAGATTTTAGGTTTCTATCTCAGTGCTCCTCCTCTGTAAGCTTGTATTAGGGCTGCAAATCTGATATTTGATAACCATGTCAAAAATTGCAATATTATATTTTTTATCGAAGTTCAAAGCAGAAATGGTTCCTTTAAATTGCTTCAAATCAAAACCTCAGACTAAACAATGTAAAATCGAGTTAATTTTAATAAAGATTTAAAAAGATTTGTCTGAAATTGCAATAATGATAATTTTGCAAAACATGGTGCAGCCCTAGCTTGTGCTGAGACTTACCATTGAATTAACAAGTACAAACAGCTGCCAGAGATTTCAAAGGAATTTCTGGTAGAAGTACACTGTGTTCTTGGAATTTTTGTAGCTTCAGGTGGAAATATTTGGTCAAACAGGTTACAGTTGTGCCACAAGCGAGAGGATGGATCCATGGAGTGGCTTTATGACTTAACTCCAGACAATATAAACACACACTGCCACACCACTCAAAAAACACCATTTTTCAATGTTTGGTGTTGTAGAAGCCAGGAAGGTGACTAAAGTGAAGTAATAATTATGACAAATCATTTACTTGGCATAATAGAAAAGGATACATTTAAAGCATTTTCAATTATTTGAGGAAACCCTATAAACAGCCCCCTTTAGTGTAATATAAAAAGTATCAACATACTTTCTAAGAGATTACATTACAAAAAGCATTTGGAGGTGGTGTGAGTTGGTTGAATTGGGATGTATTCAAATTTCTGTGGGGGAGTGAACAAGTTGTATGCATTGTTAGCTTGCATTTTTGAGCCTGTCATTGACTCATCAATTTATTAGATGCATTACAGTCAGTGACACACAAAGAATGTAGTAACTGATGAAAGTCAGAAAGTCAGAAGCAATCTTGAATGAAAAGCCCCTTTTGGTGCTAGGCATATTGAAGAAAATTCTGCATACTAATATATATCTATTTTTCAGGACAGGAATACCCGTTGAAATAAACCGGAGAAGGACACTAACTTCTGTCAACCAACTTCCCCGTATTGCTAAGGAGCTAAATGCAAAAATGTTCAAATACTAGAATGGATTACTTTAATAACTTAAGAACTTGTCATTTCTGGACGAACAGCACCTTGTTCCATATATTTTGAGGAGTCCTGTGGAGATGTGCCCAGTCATGATCAAGTGCCTGCCTGGAACATACAGACTCTCTTGTGGCTCTCCATCAGTTTCTAAATGCATTTCTGAACTGGACCAGAATCTTCTGGAGACGTGTGTCTGCTGTGGACTGCTCTTTCTGCCCGGCAGCTGGGGCTGAACTCACACATGGGTAAAGCTCTTTTTAAAGTTCTGACAATATTCATCTATTTGAAACAAGCAACATGGAGAACACAAGGACATTTGAGATTCTGCTTAAGCCAAGCACACAGCAGTGCCTTTTGATGGATGAGTAGACCATCTTTGAAGCCCCCAAAAAACTCTTTGGAAAACAGAGCATTTGTGCAAATCCATTCACCAGCATTGTTCAGCTCTTAGAATGCATTGCCCGATGAGGAGGAGACGTCCAACTCGGGATTCCGATTTTTCAGCCATTGTGGTGCCGTCGATGCATGGCTCCGGTTACCTGGACTACACTGTGGATGGCCATGCCTTGAGATCACTGAGTGTCATGGACCAGTTCAGAAGACAGGAGGCTCTGTGTGACCTGGTGCTTCATGTTGCATATAAAGACACCATCATGGATTTTAAGGCGAGTCTGATTGCAGTTTATTGTTTTCGTATCACTTGACGTGTGGTGATTCAGCAAAAGTACTGTCACGCCATGTTTTATATGCAGATATTTTCCCTTTCTAAATATCGTAACAACAGTATGCATGTGATTTTACTGTACATTCCGACATTAACTTTAAAAGAGCAGTTTTGAGAATATCCTTAGTAGAGCAATAATACAGGTTACATTTCTTTAACGTTTGTTTTCATGCATAGACTTTAATACTTATGTTTCCTATAGTCTGCCTCAGGGCAACTGCGACTACAACGGTAGCTTATTAGTACTTTGTGTAAATGTGGAGTGAATGAACAATGGTCCCATTTGTAACAGTGCTTTGGATGTCATGAAGTATACTATATGTAAAAGCTATGATTATGATTATATTAATACAATTATTATTATTATTATTATAAAACACAGAGTCCTGTCATTAAGTAATATTAAATAAGCAGCACCTTTCAGGTGCATTAAGTTCTGCTAAAATAAAGTTTGTGACCATAAAATATTTTAGAGCTCAGTGTAGTAAAGATAGCCTATAAATTTATTAAGTGCATTAGGATCATGTTAAGCAGTCAGGACACAAAACTAAAATGACCTGTACAGTTGAACCCATTTAAAACAAGAAATACTTTGCATACTAATCTCAATACAGAAGATTCTGGTATGTTTCCATGTGGGTAGTTCGCAACAACAACTAAAATGGCTAAATAGTAACCATAAATGCTGCATTAAGATCTAAAGACACAATAATAATAAAAATATGCCTTATTAACACATGCCTTGCTGTCTTCTCCTGATGTGTTTTAGGTTCATAAAGTGGTCCTAGCCTCCTGCAGCCCCTATTTCAGAGCCATGTTCACCAGCAACTTCAGAGAGTGTGGTGCATCAGAGGTGACCCTGCGAGATGTCTGCCCCCAGGTGGTGGGAAGACTCATTGACTTTGCCTATACAGCTCGCATCACTGTGGGAGAGAAGTGTGTGCTGCATGTTCTTTTAGCTGCAATGAGGTAAGTCTAACAAAAAATTATATGGGAAATTGTACAGTGTTTTAGTGATTTGGTGGCACTCTATGGTAGTAGCACTGTGTAAAACATTGTAGTTATGATACTTTTTGCATTTGTTTATATTGGACAGATAGAAATTAGATACTCCTCAGAAGTGGAAGGAGCCATTTTAGTTCCCTTACTTCCTGTTTCTACAAGAGCACATTGAGCACTGCTGGATGAGAAGCTCAAACTTCTAGCGGTTGATAAGATGTGATGATGTTGATGAGAGGAAGAGTGGTAGGCGGGAAATTTCATTCTGCACTTCTGCCACAAGAGGTCATTAAAACTGCATCTCCCATCTTTATGTAAATATTTATGGAATATTTCTACTGCCTATGGGTCATTCAGATGTAGTAAAAAGGAACTTCTGTGCTTGTTACTTGCCTGAGATTTTTTATATTGTACTTTCAACAAGTCAACAACATTGGAAAGATTATTCACAGAATATACTGTATACTTTTTTGCTTCCTAGCGCAGTCTACATTAACCAGTATGGTCAACAACATATGTTTTTATTTGCATCTCTTCATAATCCGCTCATGTCTCAAAGGTACCAGATGGAGGATGTGGCCAAAGCCTGCTGTGACTTCCTCATGAAACACCTGGAGCCGTCCAATGTGATCGGCATCGCCCGATTCGCAGAAGAGATCGGCTGCACAGAGCTGCACCAGAGGAGCCGCGAGTACATCAACACTCACTTTAGTGAGGTAACTACCATTACAAACAGCTGTCAATATTACCTACTATGAACACTTAATGATTCATGTACTTCTTTATTTGGGGTTAGGGCTGTTAATAGCAAAGAAATAATGGTTTCAAATATTGTTTTACATACTGTTAATTAAGTATGTGGGTATGCCTGAAAGTGTCCTGGTAATGGTACTTAAAACATAATAGGATATTGACTTGGTGGTTGAATGTAATGGTAAAGGCATAACTCCTTGTTAACATTTGTGTGTGCCCACTGCCCAGGTGACTAAGGAGGAGGAGTTCTTCAGTCTGTCTCACTGTCAGCTGCTGGACCTCATCAGTCATGGAAGTCTTAAGGTGCTCTGTGAGTCAGAGGTAAAACAACTATCCTTTGATACATGTTTTCTTTTGGTGATAATTTGTTAGAATGTAATCCAAACCAGCATTTTAAAATGTTGCTGTGCACATATCTCTTGTCAGGTGTATAAAGCGTGTACAGACTGGGTACGTAGTGACATGGAGAACAGATCTCAGTATCTTCATGCTCTTCTAAACGCTGTTCACATCTATGCTCTGCCTCCAAAGTTCCTCAAGAACCAGCTGCTGTCCTGTCCCATCCTCAGCAAGGTACCTGTTATGGGAGAGAAGAGGGATTAAACCATAGTTTGCTTTTATTAGTCAATTCAAGTTTGTTTGTATAGCACAATTCTTACACAAGGATACTCAAAGTGGTTTACAGAAGTTAAATACAGAATCTACAAACAAAAACAAAAAAACAAAAAAATGGGATGACCGTTGCTCTTGCATTGTATGTAAGAGACAACAATTAATCAAAACTTGCTTAGAACCATGTTTGTTCCCTATAGGCAAATTCCTGTAAGGACTTCCTGTCCAAGATCTTCCAGGATATGACCCTGCGGAAGATTCCTCCTCCACCGCTCCGGGGCATTCAGCTCATCTATGTGGCTGGCGGGTACAATGGCGGGTAGGCCGGTGCCTACTCTATCACTTTATATCAAAGTGTTGAGATATATTGTAGCAAAAAAGTCACACATGGCGTTTAATAACAAAATGGAGACCAACTGCCTTTTGTTTATTATTACATTTTTACAGCTTTGTTTACATGGGTGTGTACATCTTAACCACAATCACAAGTTTAGTCATGTAGTGGATTTAGTTTATTCAGAAACTAGACTAAACTTGCTTTCAAAACATGCAAAATGCTTTAAACGTCTAAAAAAGTAAATAAATGCTTAAACTGAGTGAATGTTTTAGATGGTCAAAAAAGTATGTTATCTTAAGGGTACTTCCTATATTTGTTAAGCTGTAGGTAATTCAAACACTCATAGAGTTTGTGTGCTGTGTTTTGTCTGTAACATTCATATCTGTCTGTACTCAGATACCGACAGCACTCTTTGGCAACACTGGAGGCTTATGATCCCAGTAGAAATGTGTGGATCCAACTGGCTGACATGGGGGGCCCCTGCAGTGGACTAGGGGCATGCACTCTTTTTGGACTGCTGTACACTGTAAGCTGGCACTACACACAAGGTTGCATTAAATCTGGTTGCTGTCCTTTTATGTGGAGAGCAATGGGCAGAGGATTAGGCCTGTACAGTATAATGTTTACATGTCTCATGTGTCCAGGTTGGTGGGAGGAACCTGTCTCTTCAGAATAACATTGAGTCGAGTGCTCTGTGCTGCTACAACCCTATGACCAACCAGTGGAGCCCCCGAGAGCCCCTCAACATCCCCAGGAACAGGGTGGGAGTGGCCGAGATGGACGGACACATATATGCTGTGGGCGGGTCGCAGGGATCAACACACCACAACACAGTGGAGAGGCAAGTTTTGCGTTCCTTTTTATTATTGATATTTTGATTGAAAGACTTGATACAATTTCTTCCAAATTTCTTCAGAACAGATATAGTTAAATACTAAAAACAGAAATTATTTTACTTTTTTCAATCTGTTGAATACATTACACTTCATATATTTGTGGCGCATACTGTATTTAGTTGCATATACTTCCTAATTATTCATTTGCTAAACTAGCCTAAGTCTACCAACTTAGGCCATTTGAATGATACAGGCTGCTAATCTTTTAATCATTGACCTGTCACTAAAGCAGTGGCTGTTCACATTGCATCATGGGAGTTTTGGTTGTGACTCCATGAAGAGAGGTGCAGACAGGTTCAGTGCTGAGGTGTTGTAGGATTACTCAAACAGATCTGTGGCCTCAAAGAAAGCTTGTGAACATATGCCCAACATGGCAGCCAGCTTAGGCTAATCCCCTCAGAGTGGACTCAGTGGGGCAGTTTAAACAGGTACCAAACAGGCTTGTGCTGCTCAGTTATTAGGTTTACAATCTGGTAGACCATGTTGAATGAGATTATCATTATTAAGACGAGCACCAAAGCAATTACACATGAGCAAGTTTAGTCAATACAAAATTTTAACTTGTTCATGTCTAATCAAAAGAATGGCCAGTCATGGTTTAAAATCTCATATTTGACTACATACCCTTCCACAAATTAAGCACTGAACTAAGTTGTGCATGCATCTTGTGCTTCAAAAGAACATTATTTTCCATCCATTTTAATAGGCCGAGTAAACAAAAAACATTAAATACAACGTTTTAGGACAGCCAAAATAAATGGTTGTTGTCGATATATTTGTTAGAAATTACTCAGACTTTTTAGCTTCATTTTGTAAATGGTGAATTGTATCTGAGCATACACTAACAAACTATTGCGGTTGTCTACATTACTGTAAGTACCTACCTAGTACTGTATATGGGATTGGTAACTTCGCTAATGTTTTCTAACCAGGTTCCGACATTACTTTGCAATATTTTATGGCTTGTGCTAATTTCTCCATAGGAAATGTATTACAGTACATTTAATTTCTGAGTACACTTTCTAGAATGTTTTAAAATGTTTACAAAGATGAGAAGGGTCTATAAGTTCAATGCAGACTGCCCTAGCCTCACATTACAGATCACAAGAATGGCCTTGAAGTCTAAAATGTTACTTCTTGTAAGAAATAATGATCACACAATAATCTCCATGTGACAAATGTTTCAGATGGGACCCAGAGACGAACCACTGGACTTTTGTCAGCCCCATGTCGGTGGCTCGTCTCGGGGCAGGAGTGGCGGCCTGTGGGGGTGCTCTGTATGTGGTGGGAGGATTCGATGGACACAATCGCTGGGACAGTGCAGAGAAATACCACCCAGACACCAACAGCTGGGTGCAGTTAGCCCCCATGAGCACAGTCCGCAGTGGTTTAGGTAACTATTTTGCCCTATAATGCCCTATTACAGTGTCATAGGGCTGTGCAATAAATCCAATTTCAATTCTTGACCCTCTCAGTTACAAAAACAATAATTGACAAAAAACAATTAATTGGGCCTACATTCCAGGTCATCCAGGTGAGGCTAAAATAAAATGTCTAATTTTGAATATAGTTGACAGCTTGAGCTAATGTTAAAAAGCTTTGTAAACCAAATAAAGCCATAATCCTGATTTCAATTATTACCAAAATGACCATAATTATTAATTTTCCCATTACTGAGCAGCCCTACCATGTCATTGCTCTGACCTCCTGCTGTCTTGTTTCAGGCTTGGTGTGCATTGGCTCCTACCTGTATGCCATAGGGGGTTATGATGGACACAGACAGCTGGCCACTATGGAGCGTTACAACATCACCAGGAATGTGTGGGAGCCCCTGGCCTCTATGCAACACTGCCGCAGTGCCCATGGAGTCACAGTCTATTGTGGACGCATCTATGTTTTTGGTCTGTAATGTCCTCATCTCTAACCATAATGACTAATCCAATTTTACACCAAGCATTATCTAATGGTATAGTAATAGACAAAGTCTCAACATAAGAGCCAACCAAAATTACATTGACAGAATATACTCCCGGATTGGGCACCAAGACTTTTCTGTGGAGTTTGCATGTTTCTCTCTGGGTGGGCTTCCTCCGAGTACTCAGGTGTCTCCCATCAACCCAAAACATGCACCATAGGTTAATCCTGACCAAGATTCTGGCTCAATATCTGAAGATGGGTCCCAGGGTGCTGTACAGTGGCTGCCCACTGCTCCTGACCGGTTGCTCAAGTGGCAATGGGGAGAGAATTAATTTCCCTACAGGGATCAATAAAATAAAACTTAACATATCTGGCCTGAACTCCAAAAACAATTATTTACACGTGTTGACAATTTGCATTTCCTCCTGCAGGGGGCTTTAACCAGCATGGCTTCCTGGTCAGTGTGGAGTGCTACTGTCCTGACAGAAACGACTGGGCCGTAGTCACTGAAATGTCTGCAGGCCGGAGCGGGATGGGCGTGGCCGTTACCATGGAGCCCTGTCCCGGCAGCCTCCCAGAGATGGAAGAGGAAGAGGAGGCACCCACGTAGCATTTGGACAAGAAGACTAAAAGGTGAAGTCTGTAAGTTTGCATAAAATAAAAATAGTTAAAAAATTTAAAAATGCTTCATCTGACCCTGTTCTATGATGTAAAGTAGATAATCTGTGAAATACCACTTTCAATTTGTTCTTTATTTCAGACATTATTGGTCCATAACAATAAAACTTTGACCAATAGGACAGTACTTGAGTTTTTCTTTAGTCCCTCTCATGGCCTCTACAGACTACAGACAATGTACTTTAAGGCCTTCACACATTGCTGCGATACATCATAAAACAGGGTCAGAAAGTCAATTTTAAGCATTTTTTAATTGATAACTTTTTATTATTATATAAAACTTACGGAGTACACCGAGTATTGAAGAATTTTCTTTATTGTGCTGCTTCACATAAGACACCTTAATGATGGACAATGCATTGAAATTCATATAGTTATCTGCTGTTTCTAAATGGACAACATTTTGAAAGCACTGTGGACTGCAATAACACTTTTTATTTTTTACTTTACTTGCCATGTCAAAGACGCACAACGCTGGAGAGGCCAAAAAAGTATGACGTGTGATATGAAGTTATTTTTCAACTTGTGATTTGTAATTTAATTTGTAAAAAGAGAATAATGAAAGTGATTGTGTGTATTGTGCGTCTACCTCTGTTGGATCAGACTCAAAACGAGCACCCTATGATTTCTAATGGTCTGTTGCCAACATTTTCACAAATATTTGTAATTATTGCATGTAAATAATAATTTGTAAAAAGAAAAATCTTAATTAAAAAATTGGAATATTATATTTTAGATGAAGCGTGAGTTTTGTTTATTACTTGTTTAAATGCATCTCCTAGTCAAGTAATTTTTTAATACATTTTTACTACTATTTTATTGTGGGTGGCTGGAGGCTATGCCAAAAACTACAGGCATCAGACTACCTTGACAACAAAGCTGAATGGCTAACATTAAATTGACCACTTGGCCAATTCTTCTTCGAATGCTACGCAAGACTTTATTTGGACTGATCAGTGCAATTGCAATTGTACAACCTCCCTACGGCCCACTTTTAGTTCGTGACCCACTATTTGGGAACCACTGGGGTAAACTCTGAGTGGCCTAAGGATTTTGGTAGTCACTGCTTTGAAGCTGCCACTAGATGGTGCCAAAGCTTTAAAAACGGTTATTCCTTGATCTTCTATCTTCTACTGTATTTTCTCTCAAGTGATAGTGTTTTGGCAGCATAGAACAACTAAAGCAGAGTCTTCTCATTTCCATCTTGGACAAAAATATATTAAAATAAAATAACATTAGTATATATTTGCATGTTTTTCACTGAAAATGTAATATGCGTTTTGGAGCTGGCATATGAGTAATGATTATTGGAGAACCTTTAATCCAGTGGGTCTAAATAAAGACTATAGAGACTATGCAGTCACCAGTGTTAGTCATCGATGTACGTCACTAGTATGCTTACTTATCTGTCTGCAACACCACCATCTCTGGACCTGAGCTATTATTCAGATGTCTCTTAAATCATTTTGAGAATTGTCACAAAAGGGACCCACTACTGCAGATGCCCGAATTCTATTTGTTTTCCAACTTATGTGGAATAATAGGCAGGCAGGTGATGCGCATTGTCTACCTTTATAGTGCCCGTCTCGGATTTCAAAACGGCATATTCAGAGTATGATAATGATTGTATTGACAAAGCAAACTGTTGTTGAGCCTGGGATGTACAGTGCATTGTGATATAGGTATGAATAAATAAGGTCTAAACTAGGACTGAAGCAGGCCCCATACCAAGACTTAACTAAATTAGATCTGTAGGAATAAACCAGATCAAAATTAGGAGTAAGCCAGGTCTAAACTAGAAGTAACAAACCAGGTTTAAATCAGGTATAAAGAAAGTATGAACTGGGAATTAAACAGGTCTAAGGTAGGGCTAAGATAGATCTAAACCAGGTCTAAACTAGGACTGAGCCAAGTATAAATCAGGAATTAAGCAGGTCTAAGCTAGGTCTAGACCAAGACTAAACTAGGTCTGAAATATACCAAAGCCAGGACTAAATTATGTCAGAACTAAGCCATTACTGGATTTGCTCTAAAGTAGAACTAAGCCAGGATTAAACTGGGATAAACTAGGTCTAAACCAGGACCAATTCTGATCTAAACCAGGACAAAACCATGTCTGAACTAGAACTAAGCCAGATCTAAACCAGGTGTAAATTAGGACTAAGCATCTAAACCAGATGTAAATTTGGACTAAACTATGTCTAAACCGGGTCTAAACCAGGATTAAATTTGTGTCTAAATCTGAACCATTAATTATCAGGACTATAAAAACATATGGTGGGGTTCCCTTGTTACAACTTTACAAAACTGGATATACCAAATGTAAAAACCTAAATAAAACAAATTTAAGATGCAATATCAAAGAGCGATAGTGACTCACAAGTACATGATGACGCAGGCACAAACAGATGTGGCCTTTAGCTGTTGAACGCACATACACACACACACACACACACACACATACATACACACACACACACACACATGCAGACAACACATTCTCCTCACTGTGTTCATTGTCTCATGAGGAGATGGAGACACTCGCCTACAGTCAACAGAACAATATACTGTATGTGCTGTGGTGCTATAATGGCGAACACTCCCCCAGGTCCAAGCAAGTATATATATTAGTGCAGTGTGGAAGAGAAGTATGCTGCTGTCCAGAATACAAGTAGTCATAAGTAGTTACTTCAAAACAATGTTACTCAAGTAAAAAAAAAAAGTACCGGGTAAAAAAAGTAATGCTTTAACTTAATGACGTATTTAATATTTAATAATTTTATAAATAAATAAATAAATTATTACACAGACAAAAATTATAATATAACCTGCAAATTTTGTATTTCCCAAATAATAATGATTTAACAAACAGATTTGGAAACAACATGTCCAAATCTTTTAACTTGAAGCTATACCTTTAGAAAGAATACAGAGGATGGTAAAAGTACTCTTTAGACTTGAATTCCAAAATTGTGTGTCTCAAGTAAGCAAATGTAATAGGTAAAAACTGGGGTAAATACTAGAGTGCAGACCTCCACCAAGACAGCTTACTCCCAAAACTGGTCTATGTGTAATTCCTACCTTCTCTAAAAATGTCATCCAAATCGATGCAGGACAGTACTTTTTGAAACCAGACGGTGATCCGGCTCACTTCAAATACATTTTTTCCTTGTATAATTTCTGACCTTTCCTGAAAATTTTCATTCAAATCAGTTCAGAAGTTTTTGCATAAAGTTGCTTGCTGATGAACAGACAGACGTACGCTACCAAAGACATTACCCCCTTGGCGGTGGTCATAAATCATATTTTCTGCTATTATGTCTTTGTCTGGTCTTAAACTGGTTTCACTGTGTCTTGGTTTTGGCTTGGTCCAGGACCCTAAAAGTCTTGGTTTTGGCTTGGTCCAGGACCCTAAAAGTCTTGGTTTTGGCTTGGTCCAGGACCCTGAAAGTCTTGGTTTTGGCTTGGTCCAGGACCCTGAAAGTCTTGGTTTTGGCTCGGTCCAGGACCCTGAAAGTCTTGGTCTCAATTCATTCTGGGACAGATCTGTCTTTAACTACTGTGGTCTTAACAGGTCTTGGTCTGGGATAGTCAGCTCTTGGCTACAACACTAGTTGAGAACAGTTGAGAGGTGGTGCAATGATTATCACTGTGCTTTTCCATGTTCCATCGTCCACAAACATATATACATGTAGAGGTCACTAGTGAATCTACCTTGTACAGACTCACAGAGTGATTTTGTGTCCGGTAGTAGTTTAAGTGTAGTTCTGTGACTTTGAGCTCAGGCAGGGTCTACTCCACTGCAAGCACGAACGAGATCTTACTAATAATATCTGTTGTTACATGACCGTGTTTTATAAATGGCAACTCATGGCAATAAGCTGGTCTAGTTGGTCTGACTGAACCAGAACAAAATCAGGTCTAAACCAAGATTAAGTTGGGTCTAAACCAAGACTAAACAGTCGTCCACATATCAACTTCCAACTGGAGCAAACCTGTCTAAATGAAACAAGTCATATACAACAAGAGCCTGCAGGTAACGGTCATATACAACAAGAGCCTGCAGGTAACGCCTTTGAGGACCACTGATCTGGTGTATACTGTTAATGTATTATCAATAACATAGATGCAAAATCCAATGTGGAAGAATATTGAAATCTGCTTCCAGCGCAGCGTGGTTCAGTGCTAGGCCTCACTATAGCTTCTCGAACATATACGACCCTATAAGTGAAGACAGTGGTGTTCCTAAGCCTTCTCCAGCTGCTTGTGGTTTATTGCCTGGTTCACATGTGCTTTGTGGCGGGGCTTCTATACAACCTGAAGGGCCCTATAGCTAAACGTGTGTAGGTCTGACCTTGGGAAGTGATGACCTCATCAACATCCCTGCTGCAAAGCTAATCTGTTACATTCTGAAGGATGCTCCTCCAATGGAGCCACCCATGAAGGTGACATTGGTGAGCGGGCTGCTGCTGGTGGTGGAGCCTGCACCAACGTATTCAAATAAGCATGCGTGATGTGTGGACCGGGCAGTGCATGCATGCAAATACTTGTGTTCAGTGTAGCATGTGCCACACAAAGCTTAGATTAAATTACCAGTGGGTGTGAAGGAGCGTGTCAACCCAACGCATGGCCTGCAGCAGGTGTCTGAGGCCATCAAGTCAAAAGGGCAGAGTGGGTTTAATATGGAACAATATAAAGTATTATGATGAACAGAGTGATAGCTCCTTTAAACAGACAGCTTTTCTACAATATAGTTATAGTAGAAACCTTAGTCTAGCTATTTTCCTCACAATGTTACAGAGTTCTTAAACTTGTTTTTCTCCTTAATAAATGGGATTTTTATGCTTCTTACAGTTTGATACATGTGTATATTTGTTCTGTTCAAGTTCAGTTCTATAGGCGTATGTGTGCGCCACAACTAAAGTACCTTAAATGACAGTGCACCACCAACAGTTCAATAACCACATATGCTATGACATGCTCTTGAGTCGTGGACATTAGCCGTATTAAAGCTGATAAACCCAGAAATAAGAGTGATTTGACACTGATAGACTTGACTATCTGACCCATGCTCCAAATGTAGGCTACAATCTATACAAGTCATGAAATAACTAAGCAACACCAAGTCTATGTTCGCCTATAACTTTAAATAGGCCTTCTTCTTCTCCAAAAATAGGATATAGAAAAATCAGTAACATTATGTAGTTTCACTTTCAAAGCCACCTCTTCAATATGACCTTTACGCACTCAGTAGTAGACTCTTGCAGCCATACCATTCTTTACGGGGTTGCTGATGATGTTCTGGCCAGTACTATGGGCCTATGTGTAGTGAGCATATAGTGCGGCCGACTGAGCTGTGCGTTCTCTTCAACTGTGTTTCTCCCAGACTCAGAGGAAAGCATGAGCGCACGGTTTCAAGCTCCCCTCTCACTGAATTGATTCTACTATGGGTCCTCTAGAAACACGGCGTAGAGCAGCAGGGACACACACAACAGACCACTTATTATTTTTTACATCTTTAAAACTTATTAACCCACTCAAATGGCCGAATACATGTTACATATTTATTGTTAAATTCAGTCACGGTCGCCAACTTTACGCATAAGCAAAGGATTACGCGTGTCTACAAAACGCACGTCCCCGGCTCCCCCCTGTACCCAAACATGGTATATTCCACAATTTATTCCAGGGAAAGACTGACAGTTTTTTGGGTCATGAAGCAGCTGTTCAAGTCAGTGGCCTGTCCTCCCTCCGCAAGAATAAGAAATTAGTACATTTCAAATTAGATAACGACAAACGTTGGTGCAAGCAGGGAAAAAAGTATGACATATTGTCCGTTGCATAAAATAAAGCTTTTTGACACAAGAAAATGTTAAGATAGTTACACAAAATAAAAAATAAAAATATATTACTCAAGATATCAAACTAAACACAGATGTTGTTTATTATTAAGCTGCAGTTATAACATTTATGGAATAAATTGAGTTGTTTCCATGTTTATTAATTTAAATGTGCTTGTCTTTGTCCTTTGCAATACATCCTTCCCCTTACTGTTTAAAGACCTGAAAAGTAGTGCACAATATTAAACAACGTTGCTGTGAAAGTTGACCCGTCTTCAATAAATCTACTCAACGTTACCAAAGGCATCCATCATTGGCTGAATAAGGTGTTCTGTTACATTTTGCATCCTGGCACTTAACAATACACTCAAAACATAGTTTTCATTAACGTAATCGTTTGTCTGTTTTATAATGTAAGTAAACATATAGTTTATGTGTAAAAACCAGTGCATGTTACTGTTAGTGAATGAAGTGTGTGTATGTGTGCGTTTGTACATGTAACACAGGTCAAGCCCCTTGGAAACAGCAGCTAGAGGTCCTCTGCTTTTAAGTGGATTAAAAGTCCAGCACAATCCCCCAGGCCAGCAGGCATTGGACAGACTGGGTGTAGTTTAGATGAGGACTTAAGACTGATTATCTCTCACGCTGCTTTTGTTTTTGCTGCTACTGTCGCCTATACAGGTAATAGTATCCAGGAATGACATCACATTTGAACAGCACAGGCTGTGGTTCCATATGTTCTCTATGAATGAAATAGTAATGCCGATAGATAAATAATAATTAAGCAATCAAAATATACAAATATTAAATACAAATTGTGCATAGATACTTTTGCAGTCACAGCTACCCTCTGACAGACTGACTGAGATGTGTCTGCAGGGCTTGGATCAAATCACCTTCTGGTGATGAACAACAACCACCACTGAGTCACTAACACGATACGGAAGCTACAGGCCACATGTTCAAAGTCACTCAGTGGGCAGGTAGGTACAAAACCAATGCAGTTTTTCAACTGTAGCCTACTGGGTTCATCCCATCATTTGACCAACAAAGCCGACAACCAGGCCATTTAAAAGTGTATTATGCACAACCATATGCACAATAAGGAGCCATTTTACTGCTGTTTTTTGGTTATACTCACTTTGGTAAGGCTTGTATTTTTGTCAACTTCCATTCTGTCCAATTCCGTAACTCTGTGTGTATTAGCCACATAGGTATTAGTTATTCAGACTGCACATCCCTAGGCTCTGTTTTTCTCCATCTGTCTTCAATCTGTGCCCCATTCTCTCCACTTTGAAAATCAGCTGTGAGGAAGTTGTGTGTGCTGCTGCAGTCTGGATGTATACCTGCACTGTTTATGTTTAGTCTGCCATCAAGCTGCCTGTCTCTTATCTGTGCTACAATATAGGAGCGCTATAGTCTCCCTGCTTTATACTTCTTGCAGTGTCTCGGCACCAATTAACCAGGTCAATATCTCTGTGCACCACCTGATGCAGTTTTGGGGACAGTTTCTTGAAAAGTAGGCTACTTCACACCGGCCTGCAATGATAGCTTTGCAACGCTTTGCATGAAGAATATATTAAGGCTTTAAGTGTGTGTGAACTGGCTTATTTTAATTTTATTCCCATTGAGAATTGTGGCACATTTCTGATCTTGTTCACTCAAGCTTACTTAGAAGAACTTAGATTTACAAACATTTTACACGTTTTTAAATGAAATCTAATTATGTCCACACGGATAAACTGAGATAGGCTCTAGGAGTAGAAATAGGCTCTATGTAGAAATGCATAAAAATATTTAATGAGAAGATAAAGAAATGAAAAAAATAATTATAGAGAAGAATTGTTGACAAGGAAATACAGCGGCCATGTTGGATTATTTAGAACAATGATTTTGCATGCATGGTCACAACTCCATACGGGTTCAGATTTGTATAAAAGCCATCAATCATGTCTACATTTTGTTGGCAGTACTCCTTTTGGTAATTTTGGTCCCTTTATGCAATGCCTTTTTAAAATACTTTCAAAAACATTAACTTAATATCAAAATGTATGCATTATTGTGCAAAGGTTGGACAAAGGTGACCATTACAGGTTTGTCATACTGTTCCAATGTTTTTCTGTGAAGGTTCATTCTTTTATCCAGGTAGTCAATCAAAGTTGAAGAAGGTTTAAATCAGTCATCTGGACTTGGGTTTTGAGTTGAAGACGTTTCGGCTCTCATCCAAGAG
>JAVQKG010044288.1:0-36150 GCA_036025885.1 Hypseleotris bucephala
TGAAGAGGTTGGAGTCAACATATCCTTCCGGTGTTTATGTGGGTTCTCTGTCATTTTCGCACTGCTTAAAAATCTGTACTAAAAGTAAATATTGTGACTCTTAATTGCCCCTAATGAAAGTAAAAGTGAATGGCCGGATATTTCTCTGAATCGCAATGAGAACATTTACAAAATCTTAACCCGCAATGGTAAATAAAAAACACACATTTGATCAATCCTCATAGAAGAACTAATAGAAATGGTAAATAGCCTTCAAGTAGCAGACAAAATATAGCTTTTTCAGTTTTATTTCTAAACCACAACGGATCAGTCTTAACTTGCAACAAATAGTTTAGACGCTATTAAATGTGTCAGTGATGTGACAGCAATGCTTATAGGTTTTATAGGTCTATTGTACAATTATAAATTATTCTGAGAACGTGAGAGAAAATAGACCCAGAGCTCAACAGGGAGCAGACAGCAGGCGAGCACAGAGCCATTACCTCCACACTCATGTTACATTGCACTGTCAACGCCAATTAACCACTACTGCTGTTTCATATACAACCACTCTGACAAACAGAGCCCAGATACAGAAAATATTTGAATAAAGCAGATGTGATGTTTTAATAGGCCATAAATTAAGATAAAGTAAATGCTTGTGTTTCAAAAATGTGGTAATCAGTTGAAATTATGAAGAAGTTAATGGTTCTCGGCTTGTTCACAAATTCAAACAGATACAGTCAGATATTTTTTGGTCATGATTTTCTTAGCCATAATAATTGCGATTAACAATTATATCATGATAATTAAAAAGGTTAAAAAACTGTAAAATAACTTTAAATTCTAGTTTAGAATCTAAACTAATATCACCTTTTTTATATAAAAGTAATGTTATGTTGTCCCATCCGTAATCCGAAAAGATGAGACAGAACTGGGTTGAGATTCTGTAGTGGATCTGAAACATCAACTGGATCCAGGAAATATCATAGGTTGTTAATTACCTCAGCCACATGGGGTCAGTGATTGGCTTTAGTGGACACTTGAGTAATATGGTATGATGGCTTTTTGGCTCAATAAATAGAGCATTTACCCCTGAACTAGAGAATATACAAGTTTAAAGGTCTGAGTGCTCTAAGTGCTTCTAGTATGAAAATAAAATGAATAAACACACAACAATATACATCAATGTAGTGTTTATTAAATGTAGCCACGGAGCTCGTGGGATCAGGACATTGAGATCAGCAGCAGCATCTTGTGACGGCTTAGTCCCAACAAAAACTGTTTTCTTATTAAACCTAAAAAGGGGGGAAACTAGGTGTAAACTAGCTTCCTGTTTTCAGATTACGAGGTGACATTTTGTGATTTTAATGCAAAGTGCTGCTAACACCTGGTGCTCTCATCTGAAAGGAAAGACGTGGATAAAATATGTTGTTCATTCAGCTTCAGATGTGTCCTTGTGTGCATCTGGCTAATGGGAGCCAAGGGGAACTCCACCAGTCTCATAGCTCATAGTAACGCCTGTGCCAGCAGTAGTAGACACTGTAAAATTTGACCTTAAAGAAATTAGGAAACAGACTGCTTAATTAAAATAGTTTAAAACTTGACTTCAAACCTGCAGTTGGTTTCCTTTACTTTTTGAACTTTTGTTCAGTGATGTATACAGTATTTTTTAGTAAAACAATTAAACAAGTAAATCTTACAACCATGTTAATTAACATGTAATGAAGTTAGAACAGAATAAACTGACTTTGTATTTTAAGGCAATCAGTTTTATAGATTATTTCAAAGTATGATTAACATCACACATTTTACAGTGTAAGTCCTTGGTGTACTTACAAACACACACCCTCTCAAATCTTCATATAAAACATATGCTGCAATGGGATGTTTAAAATTTATGACGGATCTGCATTGTACTGGACTCAATGGCCCATTCTGATGATGCAAGAAAATCAATATTTGCATGTGATGATGTATCTAAGCTTGTTAAATGCATAATCAGCTTATTGAATGTGCCACTGATAAAGGATTTGCATATGTGTTATACAGCAATGGGAAAAAAACAGATGCACCAAGCCCTTTGTATAACATAATATTTTACCATTACTAAAAATACAGGTTAGCACTGCAGACAAACTTAACACAGTATTTTCTTCAGTAATAACTATGAAGGCACAAAGATGAATTTATCATGAGAAAGGGAATACCTCCACTGGGTTTAACATTGTATACAGTCGATTTCTAGTCTACTAGTCTGATAGAGCATTCCTCTATTTCTCTGCAGCAGAAGCAAAGCTAATGACTTTAAAAACGTTTGTCCCAAACCCAACACATTCTTCTGGTCCACAGTCTGCCTCCATCTATATCATCTGTATCATCTTCTCTTACACCAACTCACTTGATAAACTTTGTTACTACATCCATAAATATCCTCTTGAAAGACAACGAAGGTCTAAGATGTTCAGATGCACATTCATGTTGCACAATCTAGACTGCTCTGTTCTCCTATCACATGTAGGTCTTTGAATAAGAGCAAAAGAGAACTCACAATAACATGAGGAGAACCTGCAGACTCCACTCAGTGCCACTACCTCCTTGATGCACTACTAGCCATTCAGTCACCACGCACACCTAATATAGCACATTCTCCAATTATTTTTTAACAAATTGCTGAATCAGGTATTGGCTCATCAACTTTATTACATCACTTGAGTCAGTTATAGTTAATTACAGGGTGCCGTTCACAGTGGTATGCAGTCACAAAACTGTGCTCCCAATAGTATGAAGGGGTGAGGCAGCTATTAAGATGCACACAAGTATATCAAATTAGTGACAACAGAGTGACAGCAGAGAGCGACACCTTCCTGGTTTTTGTTCTGAGGTGACAACTCTGTGACAGAACTAGTGAGGAATGTGGTTTAACATCCGCAGCTAATTGAAGAACACGCTGTGATAACATACTACATGTCAAAGAATATGACAAACTACATGTACAGTAAATTTGTGCATAGGTCTGTGTTTCCACAAATGCATAAACACATAGCAGATGGAAGTGTCCTTTTGTGCTCGCTTTAAAGCTTTATAGTTACACATTAACAATATTCCGAAATATGTGGTTTTTCTGACCATCCAAATACATGCATGTATAGAGCAATTGCAGAATTGATTTGTCACTCCTGACAATAAATTGTGTTTTAAATTAACTGTTGGCAATTTACGGACAAATGAAAGTGGTTATATTTAATTATATTTGAATACAAAGGTATAAATATTTAGATTGAAAGTTAAAGCAAATGGTTGTCTGTCAGTCAGTACTTATAACATGACAAAAATGGTAGAAATAAATTGCCAAAGACACAGCATGTGTTTAGCCACTAAATGACCAAAGTGAACATTAGTATGCCTCCAACAACTCGGTGTCAGTGCAACCCCATTACATTAGCTAATGAAAGAGAATTTGTACATCCAACTCTGAGGGCATCATCATGACTTTAACCTTGATTTACCGTTGTAAAAGAGAAAGATAAACATTTTGTGCTTCTGCAGTACATCAGCAGCAGCAGCGTGGCAGGGGGTATTAGCGATATTATTGTCAAACTAGAACACAGAAATCACAGCACAAGAGTCCAGTTACTACACTTCTCTTGCACAAAAACTAGCACATTTTTTCTCCTTAAGGAATCCCAAAAAGCAATTTCCTCTGATGTGTTTCTTTCCTCGTCACATGAATCTACACTTTGCCTCAGGCTCATCTGGGCTCCTTGGGGTCTTCCTTGGACTTGTTACAGCGAGACACACACAAACCTAATAAAGCCAAACCATTAAAACCAGACGGAAATTTACAGGGCTTCCCACAAAGCCATCACTATTACACCAGTACGACCCACATTACTTTAAATGCAAATTGCAAATATTTATGACTGCTATTGTTGCAGAGCACTGTGATAACCAAGAGACTTCATGGTGAGGCAACACATTCAGTATTAACTCATAATGGGTCTGTAAAGGCCAGGGAAAACTACAATTTGGCAAGGTTATAAGTTACACATCAGGGTTACCGGAATTACTGGGCTGCATATTACCAAAGATCCTCTCCAGCTTTCTCCTACTATCCAAAGTCATATCATAAATTGGTGATGCTAATTCTTGGCTGTCTGTCTGTGTGTGTATTAGCCCTATGACTAATTGGCTATACTGACCAGGGTGTAGAGGGCCTAAGACCCATAGTTGGACTGACTTCTGTCATCCACATCCCAAGTCAGAAAATGAATTGACCAGAAATTTTGCACCGACTATAATGCTGTATATTGACATCAAAGCCTCTGGTTCACATTTTTACAAGTTAGCCAACAATGACAAAAATGTATTACTACTGCATAGGATAAGAAGACAGAAACTACTATGAGTCATATTTCCTCATGCAAATCTCATCGGGGTGGCATTAACACAGCAGATTTACACTGATATGCATCTTCTGGGACCTGTTTATAAAAGGTCAGTGATGCAGAGAAAGCAACATCTCTCAACCTATAATTCTACAGCCATACTGCAACGGACTCATTCTGTTTTCAAAATGTCAGCCATGATTTCATCTCTGACCGAGAACCAGATGCCTTTAGAGCAGGGGAGACTCTCGGGCGCTGCACACTGTATATTCCAGTTTCATCATCATCTACACACAAGAGCGTTAATTTAATTTTATTGGTGCAACATTAGACAAAGCCAGTGTGGAGGCAATGGAGGAGAGACCACTGTTTTGCAGAAATCTATGCAGCGCTGATGGGCAGAGGTTAAAAAAAGAAAGACAGAAAGAAAGAAAGAAGGCAAAATTATATTCTTAGATGGAAAATATGTTTAAGATTAAGACACTGTAACAACCAGGCTTCTCCACATGAGCTGTGAGGTGCACCTGCTCAACGGTTAGGCAACATATGCGGCTTCTCAATGGGAGGACTACTAAACAAGGTTTTGTGAATCCAACCAGAGCAACCATCAAACATTACTTAGAGAAACATAAATCAGGAAGTTTGCGAATAAAAGTGGTTGAGTTTTAGGTTTTTTAGAGGAGAAAGCTTAACCTTGCATGCCAGAAAAATAAGTTAATTTATGGCAACTAAAAAGTCTCCGCTGGATACATCTAATATCTGTTCAATGGTGTATCAAGGCGTTTATTTTTTATGTTGCCACTGGGTAATCCATGTGTCCATAAAACTTACAACACACAAGAGGTATAGTAATATTTGTACACACTGAGCATTTTACTTTCAGTGCACAAAGAAAACACAGATATGTATGCAGTATAGGAGCCATCAAGATACCCCCAATAAATGTTCATCAAGACAAAGTACCTGGCAGCACTCCCAAGGTCAGCGGATTGTGGCCATAATATAACTATGAAGGACATTACGCCTCGCTTCTAATAGCAGTGTAGGGTTTTAAGCCATCCACTATCTCAATATGTCTCCAGTTCAATGTAAAAACCAGTAACACTCGGAGAGCACACAGACCTCCACCAAAGGCACCGATCTCGCAATGGCATTGGTAGAGTATCTAAATCTATTTCTATATCTCATTTAAAAAAACATCCATTTAGCAGTGATTTTGTTAAGCATGTCAAGAGCATCTTTGTACATAAATATTTCTACCATGCGTTTAGCAGTGGCACAGACCTAGATATTCAAGTAAGCATGTCACAACAAAAACAAATGGCCGTCTAAATTCCTTGTTCCTTCTCTAATCAAAGGGATTCCTGATCTTGGACGGCACGTCGATGATTGTAAGCATGACAAATTAGCTTCAAGAGCCACATAAAAGACATCTCTGCACTGATAATGGGACGTATCATTAGGCAGCACTTTGTGATTTTGTGACACACTGTTTGGAGGCTCAGATAATGTGCAAGAAGGAATCTAGGAATCCAATGTATTATTAGAATTTATGGCAAAAAAGACACACTATGCATTTATTATCCATATACTTTCCAACAAGTTAGCCACTTTCTCTGTGACAGCCATCAAGTCAGTGTTGACAAGTGTGTTGTTGCGGCATTGTGGTATTATTTTATTCTAAAGTGAGACCTATGTTACTTTAGCCTCTTTTTAGTAAAATAAAAGGAGAGATAACATTTGACATGAAAAACTATACTATGTACAGCTTCCCCACTAAGTATATAGCAATATTGGTCTAAAACTGTCTGTCACAGGTGAAGTGATGAGTGAAGGATGCTGCAGTTTGCTGTTGAGACAGTGTGGCGAGGGAAGCCCCGCATGAGTCATCAGAGCTAAACCCACAGCATCTGACTACAGACTGACCAGACACTCCAAGAGGCAGCTAACATTACTAATGCAAGCTGCACAATCACTTTAAGTCATCATCCAGGCATTTCCATTTAAACTTTAAGAGCAAAAAAATCAAGTTGAAATATGCTGTCCAAGTTTATTATTTAAGAAGAAGGAAAAAAAGATCAAGATATGAACAGGGATCATTATATTTTTATTAAGCTCACATTAAGTACATGAACATTGAACTGATGACTAATGCTATGTGAGAGAGTAGCTATAGCCTCTCCTGAATATATTGTCAAAGCACTGATTCCAAATTGGAGACCGTCTGATAGAAGTTTGAATGTCAATATTTAGTGATGGAGTCTTAATCTAACCTTAAAATATTTTGTAACACGTAAATATGTAAGTAAAATAAAATCAATAATCTTGAAGCCAGCCCTCACTTCAGCATGACCCTCTTTATCAACAGCTGATCCCACCGTCCATTGTTTCTGTAGTGTTTGCTGGATCCTGTATAAGAAAGACTGCATTGTTGGGTAGAAGTGAAGATGTGCGAAAACCAAGCAACCAAAAACAGAGAAAACCACTTAGGCAGTCAACAAAGTGGGTCAAAGCCTTGTTATGTATGCTAGAGGAGCTGCCTGTAACCGTCACATGAAGCTATTTCTGGACTAGACCGCTTCGAGGCTTCGAATAGGGCTCGGGTCAGAGTGAAAAAAAAAAAACATACAGAAAGGACAAATATTGTTAGTGCTGTATCTTTTAAAGACATTGCAAGGCCAAAATAAAATCGGTGGTAACATGTTAACATCCGGCTCTGTCATCTCAAGTACTGCATCTCTGGGACGTCCCATATCAATAATGATTGAGGTCCCCGATACAAGGACATGTGGTCTGCTGTTGGGACCTTGAAGGAAACTTATGGCGACACATGAGACCAGAGTAAATCAACTACATGACAACTGACACAATAGGATGACAGAGAGGGGTATGGAGTGACTGTGTGTATATAACCTACAGCTGATGTGTCTGTGGCCAATGAAGCAAAGATCTTTCATTTCTCACAGAAGTTAACACATTGAAAGTATAAAGTATGTGTGGCTTATGTCCTATGTGCTGATTTATGAATTATATGATTGCAAAACTTTTCATTTTGAGCTTTCCAGGGCCACAAGTTTTCTCAGCGCGTCCGCAATTCTTTTGCTCCTTAGTCAAACACTGAGGTAGTAAACAGCCTTTGTAGCCACAGCTGCCCCAGGCCGGACAGACAGTACTGTAGTAGCAGAGATATGACATTAACATGTGAATGATATGAGAAAGAAACGAAATAGAAAAGAAACATACTATCTGCAGTGGATTTTAAGTGACAGGAGCAAATATCTTTTCCACATATATTATTATAAATATTTTTTTCTTTGGTGAGTAACATAAATTATCTAGTAAAAATGTGCTTTTCAAACTTTACCTGAGCTGGGTGCACTAAGCTAAAATAAGAGGCATATTGTCAACATGAAGAGCTCAGTACTGACAGAGGAGCTGAGATGAGAAGTGTCTGGTGTCAATTATACTGTACCTGTCTGTGTAAAAGTTAACAGGTTGGTCCTATGAGACAGAGGTGTGTGCTAAACCATCTGATTCCACTGAATTTGTAGCAGAAGACAATACTATTTTTTGCTTTGACATTGTGCGTTTGCTCGTGCCCCATTTGTGTGGTTCAGTCAACTCATTCAGTGGCTTGTATAGTAGTATATTCAGGCAGTATTGTGACTTTCCCACAAGTCACATGCAATCTCACTATCACTAAAAACAACCTTACCACCAGAAAACAGTATTATCTTCTATCTATCTAAAACCCAAATTGATACGTCCAATACTAGTAAAAGCACATCTCATAGGGTTAAGTCACTTTCTCTTGACATGTTTACATCATCGCCTCCACCATCGCTCCTGCTGCAAAATGACTCAACCGTTGCCATGGATATCCTACAAAGACACATGCTATGCCAAGATGGTGGTGTGGACCGATACCTATTAAAGTGACGTACGGCTGGATGGCTCACACAAGGAGCTAGGACACAAGACGTAGTGTGAAGGTATCAAATGAAAAGGAGACTTCACTTGTTTTACCCCTAAGGCATTTACTTGATAGGGCTATCCATACACTCAACCCCTGATATAAGTCAACCTTTGTGTGAGAAGTAATGCTAGGTTTCCATGTGATCCTATTGACTGTATTGTGCTTCTTGCATGCTCTTTTTCTATGCATTAAAACAGTTTGACCACAGAAAGCTGGTTTGTCAAAGGGTTCAGTAAAAAGAGCAGCAGGTTAAAGAAAAGTCATGCTTCAAGGGGGGCTTTTAAATAGACTATACAAATATTTTGACATACATACAGGTTTAATCCAACTAGTCGGTGCCGGTCAGATAATGGAAAAAAACTGTCACTATTCATTAGTCACTGATCTATAGTTTATTAGCTCACTGGGGGAGTGAATTTGAATTTTGACCTACTACTGTGGTAGTTTAACAATGATTTGGTTAAACATGATTCTCAAAAAAATGTCAATATTTCAAAAAGTTTGCATAATTTATACAAAGATAAGATCAGTCATCGTTTCAGACATGTTCTGCTCCTTCGCACCGACGTGCATGCCTAGAAATATGCAAATCATCCCCGTATTCATTGGTGACATAAGCCAAATGAATTGTTATAATTTGTTTTCCACACAAGGGTAGGTTGGCAAGGGCATCCTAGTTTGATAGATTACTGTGAGATGAAAATGGTTGACTGAATTTGCATAATACTGACAACAATGGGGTTTCCTTTCACAAATGTTCACCTGTGCATCTTTATCTTGCCCAGTTGGAAGATGAAGCTGTGATACTTTGCAAATTTCAGCATATGTCTTCTTTTCTGAGATTGATAGTCCAAACATTTTAGTATTTAGTTTGATGAACATGTGTTATCCTCCTGACCCTGTCCCGTGATGTGGGAGCAGTGACAGTGACACCGGAGCTCCAGGGTTTGACTCACATTAAAGTTTAAAGGTGTCACGTCGAGAGCAGCTACAGTCGAAGCACACAACACTACCAGATAGAGAACTCCTATAGGCTCCTGTAGCACGCCCTGACAGTGATGCATTAGGGGACTGTGAAAAGAACAGTAAAAATGTCTATTCCAGTGTTTCACAAACCTAAACACACACAAATGCCAACAGACACTATATTAGCTTGTTTATATTTTTATGTGTTGTGCCTTTTTGGCTCTCAAGCTTGTCTTTACTTGTTTCTATTCAGTCAGTTTGTAGCTTCTGGCCTGTCGATTATTATTACAGTCAACCCAATACTCTCTTTCTTGGCAACCCAGAGTTTGGGCTCCAAATTGCCAATTGGAAACCACTTGTCTAATTTATTTACTATAGGACAAACATCCATCATATTCCACACATGTTGTAGGAATGACCAAATTAACTAATTAATCAAAGATGAAAGTTTTACAAAATCAACACTGCACTTATGGTCAACATAATGCCATTGCAATGAGTCCTAAATTGTTTTCTTTAAACATCTGAACTTTCCTCTCTTTTATAAAATATGAGCCCAAAGAAAATCTAAATAATTATATCATGTGCTACAAGCCTGCAGCTTTATTCCCCTGAGCACATGAGGTCAGTGAAAAATCCCTCTAATGACGAATAGAATGAGGCCAAGGCACAGAAACAAAAACAGTAAAAGGGATTCTATTAAAATAGCACTTAATAAGGAGCTCAGTTTTGCCGAGTACAAGATAATTTCAAACAAGTGAAAGTGATTTTAAGAATGTAAAAAAGTAATTATTGCAGCCCTATCACTAACTGCCCATTGCCCATACTCTCATCAATTGTAACCTAAGTGGAACAATATAAATGGATGAAAATTTGTGTGTAAAAAAACCCACTCAATGAGCTTGTGAAACTATATAATTTCCATTTGTTTAGCATTTTTCCATTGACGTTTCCCTAATTGAATACATCTGAAAAAAAAACATTAATGTACTTACAAACAGTCCAGTTATCATTCAAAAGCAAAATCTTTTTTTGTCTTCAAATGGAAAGGAAATGATGTGCATTCAGCTCCCTGGATCATGGACTATTTTACATTGATGCAATTTAAGATATCTCAAATACAATCTAGAGTGTGTAGGTTAAAGCAGATATATTTTTGCATGAACTGGACATAACAGCTCTTAAAAAAAGCCAATTACTGTCTGTTTATAAAGTAAAAACCCAGCAGGAGATTAGGAGTGGTCTGAGGTGCGTCATTTCCTTATTGGAACAGGTTAAAGTCCACATTGAGGGCGGGGTGTGTTTTGAAAGTGAAGCCGTGGTGGTCACAGCTGAGCTAATGTTTGTCATCACTGGAGGAGGATGTAGGTGACGTCACCTCAAACAGAGCGATGGGCATGGTAACAGGGAGGAGCTACAGGAGGTCATGTGATCAGACACATAAATACAAAAGCTAAAATATTATTACTAGAATTTACAAACAATGTTAATATAAAGTTAGATAAAAAAACTACAACACAATTTCTGCATTGGCATGAGGAGCAAATTAAGTAAATATTAATCCACAGTTAATTACTTGGAAAATAAATAAATGATAACTAAAGCAAACCACTCTAGGCTGTTCAGGGTAATTTAGCAAAGGCTTACGCAACAGTCTTCCACCTCTTTTAAATGGCTC
The DNA here is from genome assembly GCA_036025885.1 of Hypseleotris bucephala. NCBI lineage: Eukaryota > Metazoa > Chordata > Actinopteri > Gobiiformes > Eleotridae > Hypseleotris > Hypseleotris bucephala. The sequence goes on from JAVQKG010044288.1 coordinate 10,988, forward strand.
AATTAGTTTGCATTAAAATAATCAAGATAAAAACTACAAGGTCTAGCAGTACAAGCAGTTTACCTCTATACAAACACTCCCATTATATTAAAGGTGTGGTCTGTAACTTTCCTGAAAAAAGAAAATGTAAAAATAAAAATGCTTAAATTTGACTATCTGACTCTGTAGGTTGCCTATAGTCTGTAGCGGCGGGAGGGACTAAAGTAAAACTCAACTACTATTGGTGAAAGTGGTATCCCACAAACTCTGATATGATGTTGCTGTAGAGACCAGTGTAAAGCAAAATAATAATTATGACATATTCCTACTTTACATCATAAAACAGGGTCAATTTTTTTTCTAACATTTTTTTCCAGGAAACTTAAGGACTAATTCTTTAAGGAAGTATTGATTCATTCACACTCACTCATAAGCACTCATTCACTGGAGACAGGGTGTGGAAAAGTGTCTTGCCCATGGATATATCACCAGCATGAACAAGTAGAGTTGAACATTTACCATGCCAAGTTTTGAGTTTTTTAGAATTAACAGACATAAATCAAACAAAACCTCTCCCACAGACAATGTTTTTGGTAGTCTGGAAACATTTTACACATGTTTTATCTTCCTAGTCTAGAGAAGGGACCGCTTGTGTACAAATTCAACTGAGGTAATAAAATGATGCAACTACAAGTAAGGACAGCCTAATGATTTAAGAGCATGGAATTGCATAGTTTCTCACAAGTCTTTCTTAAACCTATGACTAAACACTATAGTATGAAGAACTGGAGTGATATAAAAACCAGGAGTGCCAAGTGCCACAGAGTTCAGTAGACAATTTGTAATGTCAAAGATGTCAAAGATGAATGAGCAACGGATAAAAACCAAACAATATTTCTTTACAGATGACGCCCAGTTTTTGTTACATCCCTTATTCTTTTCACAGTTGCATGATAATCGGCCATTAAGTAATTGTATGTATAAAGGCATTGACTGTGTGCTGCATATTGAATACATAAAGGTGGCTATTTTGAGCTGAGGAGCCACCCAAGCCTCTCCCTTTTCAAAGCTAATTGCCTTTGAATACAGCCGGCGAAGCATCATTACAGGAGGTGCCGCACTTTGACAAAGACATAGACCTGACCACATCCAAGTGAAAGGCACGGAGAACAGAAAGTGAGGGACGTGATAAGACTGAGAAACAGCAAGAAGAAGAGGAATTATAGGTGATTTTAAACAAGGCGAAAGGATAAGGGCCTTATATGTAGTCCCATACCCAACAAACTACAATGCACTTCATGTCACCAGATTCTGACCACAGCAAACCAAGAACACCCCAAAAGAGCTGCAGTTTTTGATCCAGTTGTTTAGCCAAGCCATCATAATTTGCTCCTTGTCAAACTCACTCAAATCTTAATGCCTCCCCATTTTTCCTGCTTTTAGCAAATCAAATCTGATGTCAAAATGTTCGCTTGAAACCTAATATACCCCACCCATGAACACCAAGATTAGGAGCTAGTTTTAGGAGTTACTTTGTCAGTGCTCATAATTTATGCTTGACAAAGTTGCTAAATGTGATATTGGTTTTAAAATGATTTAAACTCTCCTGCCGCCATCTACTTTAGCTTGAGGAGATTCTACGCCAATCCTATTCATCAATAACTATTAATATTTCACATTTTCACCTATTTGGTTCAGTTTAGAGCCTGCTGTGTAGTATATCCATCAGATTTGAGTCAATGGCTGTGTGGAGATGAACATAAATTACAATAATCTGTCTTATATCCTTCTTGGCTTCTTGGTGCAGAGATAATGAACCCATTTGTCAAACATGCTGCATACATCATATTGTGCATGTTGTGAGCTAATACCAACAACATCCTCTGGTTTACAAGAAGTGATTATCCTTTATTAGAAACATAATTAGTATTCATGCAGCGGCCACAATCAATGCATCATTTACATGCAGGAGTACTTGCATAGGATATACGTATGCCAGCAAATATAGGGTTCTCAAATTGTGGTGCAAGTACTACTAGTAGTATGAATTCTTTGTGGTACTCAGGAGTCTTTAGTAGTTTATTTTAACCTGATGTAGATTAGACTTGGTTTTAGACTTAGTTTAGGCCTGATTTACTCCTGAATTTGTCTTGATTTAGATCAGATATAGGCCTGGAGATATGTTTTGGTTCAGTCTTAATTTAGATGGTATACCCCTGGGTTAGACCTGAACTCTAAGTAGTCCTGGTTTAGCCCTGGTTAAGGCTTGATGTAAACCAAATTTTAGTTCTGGTAAGATTTTTATTTTGTATAATTTTTAAAAAACTTGATTCAGACTTAGACCTGATTTGTAGTTCTAGTCAAGTCCTTGTAGTCCAAATTTAGACATAAGATGTTTTAGTCCAGGTATAGTAACTGGTAGTCCATAAAGCAGCTACAGTTGATGCATCATTTAGGTGGGCAGCTGTGTGGTGTAGGTATGGCTGCTACAATATGCTAAGAGTTAAAGACTAAAACAAGGTTACAGCTAACATGAGCTGACACAATGACATTAGGTTCACATGCTGCACCTCTTCGGGCAGCAGGCGAGGAGGTGTTGATGCTCAGTGGGGGGCAAAGGTTTTATTATGAACATCATTAGAGGCGATATTTGTGTCTGAGTTTGACACATGGAGTCAGCTACAAGAACCTGGTCTATAGGAGGGAAGCAGGTTAACTACATCAATATTTGACATGCACTTTCACTGGGGAAAAACATACAGTACAGTCTTTTTAGTCATTTGTATGTGCTTTAAAAACCCAGATTCTGTCCAATACTTTTTCCTGTTACTGATTATTGATAAATATATTTATACAGAAACAAATCCAATGTGTTATACTGAGCTCACTGACAGCTAATCCAAGAACAACATGTTGGGGACAAAACAATATGGTCTCAGGTTAAAACTGTCAGGTAAGATTTCCCAGGCTGAAGGGTGGTAAGAACAATGATATATTTTAGTTCTGTAGACATTTCACACCAAGTAACATCGTAAACCTATACCAAGACTAAACCAGGACTACATCTATCCCAGTCTAAACAGTTTAAACTGGACCATGAACTATACTCAACACTAGGTAGAATTTACCAGGAGGTCTGAATAAAAAAAAAATCACCCAAGCCAAGTAAAATGATGGTGATGAGTAGAACATCAATGAATGCACTGTAGCATGGCTCAACAATCTTCCGAGATTAGTAGATCAACACAACTTCTTTTCAGTCAGATCATTTGTAATCATATCGGACACCGCTAACTGTAAACCGTGGTTCTAAATATATTGAGAAAAAGCAAGCTCATTTACATATATTTCACATTTGTAAAATGATTCAATCAGGATTTGAACATTGTGATGAACTGTGTGGATACTGTAACCTAATTGTGAACAGTAGAATCTTGATTAATTTGGTTGAATTAAATGAATAGACAATTATAACGGCACCAACAAATCAAATTTTAATCATGATAATTCAAATCAATTTTATGTGATAAGGATTTGCTGGTTTTCAGTAATCAAAAGCCATCCATTTCTAGACACTATGCTGATGATAATATATTAGTCTCCCCATGTTCCTCCTTGTCTTGGAGGCATATAAACAGAGACAGTCTAACAAGCAAGTCCACAACCTCAGTTTACTTTAAGTCTCAAATGAAAGACTAAAAATGACAAGCAGGTCCAGCTGCCGACAGGGGCTTGAAAAGCTGTTGTCAAGCTCCACCAAGAAGCTCTGGCACCAACCGTCGGATTTATTAGTCATTGGTCCTGCCCATCAGTCACAAAGTATAGGTTTGCTGCAGTCTAATTGTGGGGCGAACCAAAATGCAAAATGAATTCAACAAACAATGAGGCCATTAAGTGCAGCCTGGTGTGTGCCTGGTTCAGTTTACAATATCCTCAATTATCAGAGCTGACTGCCTGTCAGTCTATAATTGAACGATTGTACATAAATGTGTTTCACTACATGAGGACGAAACAGCTAGGGATTGTATGCCAGGACTAAACTTGGTCTATACAAGGTCCAAACCAGGTCTCAAATCAAGTCTAATCTGAGACTAAACCAGCAATAAACAATTATGTCATGATTAAACCAGGTGTAAGACGAAACCAGGTCTAAATTAGGTCTTATACCCATCCAAACCACAACTATAAGAAGGTCTAAATCAGTTCTGTAACAACATTTTCAGCCTTGTCCCCATGATGCCCACAGAAAAAGGCCATTTCGAGTGTTGGAGATTACAAATCCAGTCTCCAGCTCCCTATAATAGATTTTCTCTGTTGTCAGTGTCTCACCTTGACATTCATAATCTTCACTGCTAACCCTGTACTGACCGGAGTATATTTTCTGCTTTCAGGGATAAATTGTGTTTGTGCTACAACCTTTTTCAACCCACAAGATAAATATCCAATCCTTGTTTGAGATTCTAGGTTATTACTGAAATATAAAGGGCAATCTAAGGATAACTTTCAAATGATATGAAATCTGGCATTGATCAGTGTGTTTAATGTGTCTACAAAAACAGACAAAGATAGCCAATGTCTACCCAGGACTTCACTAGAACAAAACTAAGACTAAATCAGAAAATAAACCAAGACTAAACCAGGTCTAAACCTAGTCAGCAATAGGCCAAAACCAAGACTAAACCATGATCGCTATTTGGACTGGAGTACTTCTAAAACTCCAGTGATCAGAGAAACTATGAATGAGTAGTTTAAGCTGTGATGTAGCTCAGAGAAGACTAAGCCGCCCTGTTCCTGCCACAAACCAAACATTTTCATTCAATTGCTCAGTTTACTTAGCATTAGACTGGATTACTGCTGCAGGCCGCCACTGTTTAGGAGATAAATTTAACTTTGAGTCTGAACCTCTCTTGACCTATATCTTTAACTGGAGCGATGCAGTGATATGGTCCTGATGGAGAGGCTTCAGTATAGGGTCCTATGGGTGTGTTTTTACATTGAATAATAAATGACACTTTAGCTGATTTAAATGCCTGGCTAATGGCAAAGTAAATAGTGGGAAATTGCTGAGTCAATGGTCCTGTGGGTAACTGAGGTTTTTCTCATCAACTAGCCTATGGGCTTGAGGTGGGGCCTTGACGCAGCAACCAGTTAGTTTCAGGGCTAAAACAAAAAAACGTACGCAACAAAAACGGTCAACTATTCACTCTTTTATTCGTTCTATAGGGTCAATTTAGATTCTATACATGGATGTCTTTGGATGATGGGAGTACCCTGAAAATAAAATGATTATGATGTACATAGGTTGCCCACTATGAAAAATGTATACATAAATCCAAATTATATTAAAATACAATTCTGGATTAGAACTACGAATCAGAAGACAACATCTAGTATGCATATATTTGTCTAACATTACAGGCATTGATTTTGATTTTTTTTGGGAAACTGGCCCAGCATATACTTGATATGACCAAGATATAAACCAATTAATATAAATCAGGCAAACCACTAAAATTAGATCAATAATATTTGTAAGTCCCCAAATGGAGGAGTTGTTAAGGTCACATTTACCTGATGTCTGCAAGGCTGAGGACAGAATGAGATGAGCTGCCAAGGTTGTAGTAAAAAAAAATATGACCAATTACAAGTGTGTCAGACCGTTTGCATGATATTAGAGTCTAAATATGTCTAATTGTACCTTCTGTTCATCTCCTAGGGTGCAGGTTATAGCTTATTACAAATGGGAATATGCCTCAGTGACTGTGGGCTTTCAAGCAGACAGGATAAATAAACAAGCACAGGTTAAACCACTGAAACACACATAATCATTGCAATTTTTGTATATAAATAATTGGTAATATCTGTTACAGCACATTAGTCTCCCAGACCTCCGGCTATAGAAGCACTTCCAGTCACTTTTTACTATCTGATAAATGTAGCTTTGGGATTTTAGCTCCTCTGCCAAGTCTGGTCGGCATTAGTGGAGGTAATGCTTTTTCTATTGATCACTGCCTCCTGCATGCTCTGTGAGAGGGGTGAGGGAGGTACAAGACAGGCTTGACACAAAAACCCCAGCTTCATTTGTTACTGGTGTCAGCTTATAGGTAAACAAGCAAGCCTATGTTATATCTTTGAGTGCGTTAAATAAAAAACAGGCCTAAAACTAGTTCAATTTGACAGCTCAAGTTTTTAAACATCATCACATGCAAATGAGAAACCAGACCACCCAGAACTGCTTATAGGACAGATAGAATAAACCACAGCTATACACTCATTTATATTCTGTTTGATAGAGGTGATGGAGAGCTATTCCAGCAACTATGGGCCTGAAGCGGTTTACACCCTAAACTGACAAAGCATCTCTGACTCTCACATTTATTTCCTTTGTTGCAATTTATATGAACCAATTTCACCGCTACTTTTTAGACAAACTGTGCGTTGTTAAACATCACATGACTGACGTTAGTATATTAGGGTTGTACATGTGAAATATTTGTCAAATTTAGCAGAACATTTTTTATGTAGTTTGCTCCTTTTGGTTATTTTCAAATCATACATATAAGGACAAAACTATGCTGTGTACAGTATATATTGCATAGAAAGAATACAAACTGTGACATGATGTTGTGAGGTTAAATGTTATACAACTATCACAAAAGAGTGAAACCACTTGATCCAAACTGCCAAAGGCTGTTGACATTGACATTTGACATAGACATTCATTTACAGCTGAAGGGTGGGGTCAACATATATGAGCTATAATGATGGTTGAGCTGCATAAACCTGTAGCCCATATTATTATTTTAAGCATAGAGAATCTTGTTTGGGTGTATGTTTTGCTTTTTTAATGTAGGCATATTTAATTTAACAAGCAGAAGAAGGTGAATTAATTAATTTATGAGGTTGCAATTTTTTTCCCCATTAAAATTATATGTGGCCAACTAATTAAAGGAAAATCTGACTGCAAATAAACATATTTCACAGGTCAATTAGGCCATGAGTTAAGTCTTCAAAACATTTTAGAATTGGGAAATTAATAAAATAATTTTGAAATATGCCTATGTATCAAGCCTTTAGTTCATTGTTCTAAGACATTTGTATATTACACTATCAGATACAGTCAGAATTTACCAAATGATTATTAACTTTCCCTCTTGCCAGCTATGACGTGTCATGTTTGAGCTGCAACTCATCTTGGTCTTTACAAACTCCAGGGTTAAAAAGCCAACACAACCTCTAAGATCTAAGAGTCTAAGATAGTCTCAGGGAAACCACTCTGTCTCCTATTAATGTTTACTAAATGATTCAAAATGTTCCTAATTTAAAATTGACCAAACAAATGAAAACCTCAAACAAATGCTCCTCTTCCACATTCTTCAACAACAGCAACATGGATTTTCATTGCAGAGCTGTAGGCTACCACATACTTTTACACCGATGAGGTAGGCTATGAAACCTTTAAAACTTTTAAAACCTTTGAAATTGGTATAGTCTAGGTTTTAGGTCTATATCTTAAATGGGTGATTTGCTTGCTGTTTAAGTAAATGTCCAGGTTTGCAGTTGATTAATAAGGATCTGAATTGTAGCTTGCAATTAAACATGAAATTTTGTTAGTATGCCTTCTTTGGCCCTGTGTTATACTGGCTTGTATCTTACAAGTAAATTGAATATCTAACAGACAATAGAAATTGCTTCTGACCACAAAAGAGATTTGCATCTAAACCACTGTCACTGCTTTCTGTTCGATGAACAATTTGAAATTCACAAATGTATTTTTCTTCAGACATAGCCTAAAGCATAGGCTTGGATGATTGATGTCACCTATAGGCTACAGCCCATCACTGCCCAGGGCATTTTGCTGGACAGCGGACAGCATTGCCCTTTACTGGACGGAGGGTACCACTGAGTCTGTCATACGCTCCTCCCTGTTGGGTTCAATCAATCACTCAGCTGATAGCCCTCTGCAAACGTGACCTATACTGTGACAGCTACAGCTCTGTGCCTCTACAGCTGAGCGGCATAAACAGCCCGCGCATATCACCACACCATGTCTGTTCGCAAACATGTAATAAATCAAATAAAAAGCAATCACTGTGGGGTTGCCACCTACCTGCCCACTGTTTGGTTGGCGAGCTGTCTCATTCGGTTGAACTGCTTCTTCATCTTGTGTTTTTCTGCGTTACCAGCGAGAGGTAGAGCCGCTCCACATATCTCATGGATGGTGTAAGTCAAATCTCCGCAGTGATTGGTATCAGCTGGACCGGGGGTAGACTTTAGACGTCCGCTTCGTGCATCGCGACCACCAGACTCTTAATTTCCCCGCATTTTGAAGCCGTGCCCCGGGTTTGTGTCACCGCTCCGCTCCGCTGCTGCCACAGATGCTGCTGCTGGACCAATTCCTCGCCCTGACAGCTCTCTGCTGGCGACACGACGATCTGACGACCCAGGTGCACTATGGGAAATGGAGTTCTGGTGTCGTGAGACCTATAGACTCAGAACAATCAAACAAGCAGCCTATCGTCAATGTAAAAAAATATAGGGTATATTTAAAAATGAAATAAAAGTAGGACATTATTACTGCAATGCTGACAAAATTATTGAGGTAGCCTATTTACTCGATAGGGTGAGCGAAAAGACTTACATGGTAGATTTTTATAATCCTTTATTTAACATGGCAATAAATTGTGTAATTGTTGTCTAGCTCAAACCATTGCAATCAGAAAGTTTTATTAATTGTTGATAAAATTTTAGATTTACCTCATTTGAACTGCAAAATCGATGCGCAGGTTCTGGGCTCAGTAGTGTGTATATAAAGGCAAACAGTGTCACCTTGTGGCGCTGTTCGCCTTTGTATGCCATATTCCACACTAACTCAACGGGGGGCGCTGTGGAGTCCCTTGGCTCGTGAACCGCTGAAGAAGCCTCTACTGGAGTTTACTGAAGTTGAATGGCATTAGAGCAAAGTTTGTTGTTTTTAAAGTCAACCCACATTCTTGCAACACCTCGTCCTTCTTTGGGATATAGCTGAAAGTGTTCCTGACTGCTTTCCATCGACTGTGGTGAAAAATGCGGGACCGAACAAAAGAATTGGGAAATGTGAGTGTAAAAGACAGCGTTTAGCTTTAGCCAAACATGCTAATTTGCTAACTCTTGACAAGTTAATTCCTGATGGCGATCCGCTGTGGCATTCTTTGTAAATTGGTTCTCTCTTGTGAAGATAAACGACTTTGATGTGAAATGATGCGTGGTTAAATTGCAGATTGTCAGTGCTGTTGGAATAACTTCCGCTGGAGCCTGGTTCAGGGCTGGGCTGCGGCTCATGCGTTAGTTACGGACAGTTCTGTGGAGACATGTATTGATCTTTAATGGTGCTCTCTGTGCTCATCTCCTCCTGTCTCCTTCAATACAGAAGGCAGAGTCCTCAGATGAGGATGAAGAGGGCAGAGTACTTGTGATCAAACCTGGCCCCTCTTCAGCCAAAGAGGACAAGGACAATGAAGCCTTCTTCAAAAAGGTACATTCATTAGTGCTATTCACCAAGTCTAAACATTACACTACACCTTTATCTAAGACATAGCTCTAATTAAGTGGAAAAAAAGGTGTGAGATCTTGTCTTGATGTCAAGTTTTAGAAATTCTGTATAGTTTGTTCAACATTTATTTGTCTTGGGATGTGCTGAATGAGAACTGAGACAATCCTTATTTTGTCAACATTTCTATCAGTTTCAATCCCCCTGTAATAAGATATATGATATGGTGTGTGTTAAATGTACATAGGGTCATTAGGTAACCTCAAAGTTGACAGAATTGTTATCTGTTGTCATTATGTTCAGGCTCATGAAATCCAGGAGGGCCTTCAGAGTCTGAAGAGAATGGTGTCTGACCTTGAGAACAAACAGAAGACTGTCCTGGGGGTGGCTCTGCCGGAGGAGAGTGAGTCCTGTACTCACACACACAATAATAGCAGTAGTCATAACTGTTGTATCACTAATCGAATCATACTTCTACCTGTGTTAATCATTAGGTATGAAGAAAGAGCTCCAGATTCTCAGAGATGAGATCAAAACAGTGGCAACCCAAATTCAGAGAAAACTGAAAAGTAAGTGATGTCTGTAAATAAAGTTTATCCTTCATGACAAAGAATGGGTAAGCATACAATCTGTAATAGCTACTCTTGGTAATTTGAGAATCATTTTCCAAAGGCATTGAACCTAAAAAGGGAGAAGACGATGGGAAATATGTTCCTATAAACACCAGGATGCAGCGTACACAGGTGCATATAAAGACCATTATTACCATGTTTTTGTATCTTTGATGCACAATCTTTAACACAATCTTTTTTTTTGTTAGCATGGTGTTTTATCCAAGGAGTTTGTAGAGTTGATGGGCCACTGTAACACCATCCAGGCTCAATACAGGGACCGCAATGTGGAGAGAATACAGCGGCAACTAAAAATCAGTGAGTTCCTTCAGAATAGCTTTGATAGTGTGCTTGTTCTCTCTCAGTTGGTTTCCTTTTATTTCAGCAAAAAACACTTTTTTTTTTTAAATCAAATGTCTTGAGAGCAGTGTGTAACCATGCTCACGTGCCAATAGAGGAAGTCAGTAATACTTTTTCTTTTGTTTTCTTCTCAAATTCTGTTGGATATTTTATTTTAACTTAAGTAATCCAATAAAAATGATAATTTTAAAAATCTGTTTTTAGCGGGGAACAATGTGACAGATGAACAGCTTGATGCCATGCTGGAGAGTGGACAGACCGATGTTTTCACTCAAAATGTAGGTATCAGTAACCTGTTAATCTTGTATCATAAAGAGCCTGATAACACTTCCCACACACTTCCAGTTCCACATTAAAGCCCACTTGTAAATTTTGCTTTGTTGGAGCTTCTCACATTGTTTTAAATGGACCATGCACTGGGTAAGAAAGTCTTTCAGTGGTAGCCAGATCAGAGTAGCCCATAGTGAAAGCTAGTGCAATCCCTGTAGTTGGTATGTCAAAGTGCATTTTCTCAACTCGACTGGTGTTCACTAAGCTACTGTTTTAATAATAAATTACATAAATATCCATGCCTATGTTTTATACAGATTTTGATTGATGCCCAAGCCACAAAGCAGGCCCTAAATGAGATTGAGTCTAGACATGATGAGATCCTGAAACTGGAGAGGAGCATACGAGATCTGCACGATATGTTTCAGTATCTCGCCATGGAGGTGGAAGCACAGGTAATATGGATTTTTTTATTTTACGTTTATTGTTGTATGTTTTTTTTTTAATATGATTATCTTTTAAATTACTTTTTTTTTTAAAGGGAGAAATGGTTGACAGGATCGAAACAAACATAAATCAATCCGCTAACTATGTGGAAAAAGCTAAAGACAATACGGCAAAAGCGGTTACATACCAGTCACAGGCACGCAAGGTACAGCGTAGACTTATTATAAATCATTGTGTCTTTTGTTCAAATGCTGTGCTAAATGTAAATCTTTGTTTTTGTTTTTGCAGAAGAAAATGTGGATTGCGGTGTGTTTGGCCATCTTGATTCTCATCTTAGTCATCTCATTGCTTAGTGTATTTGGTTCCTGAGACACAAGCACATTATAGACTCTAAATGGTCTTTTATATTTGAGCCAACAGGATGCACGGGTGAATTTAGTGAGTCATCCTTTGGCTTTTTTCATATATTGTTCTCATCTAACCTCTGTCACACTTATGGGCCTTTTTTATTTGAGCTGTTTTAATAACCTGCTCCTATGCACAGACCGGTATGCTCATGAAGCACACATGAATACAATCTCTTGCCTCTTCATTTATATTAAAATGTAAAGCTGCTGGTTTATTTACCCCTCTGTCAAGAAGTATTTGTGGCCCTCGGACAAATTTTGAACTGTTACAGCGGTGCACCTCTCCTCAGTGTCAAGGAGGATTTATTTCTAGGCCTTATTTTAGGCAGACTGCAGTATTTGACACTGGCGCCGATCATACTGTACTCAGGAACTATGTGTTAATTCTTAGATTTATTTTTATTAAATTAATTGGAAAATTTTAACAATATTTTATACAGTATGGATTTTAGGCATGAGAAAACTAATATAATTGTACATAACATGTTGAGAGACATAATTTTTATGGAAATTATACAAAACTTGAAAGGTGTTTTAAAATGCCTGTGTGTAACAAATGTAAATGTGTTTTTTGATAATTAACAATCCCTTTTCTTACTTGTATAAAGGTTTCTGAGTGTCTTCCTTAAATGGCCCAGTGCCACTTTTATTGCCCCAAATAAATTGTATTTACCATTGGAACATTGTGTTGCTGCTGCTCAGATAGTGGCTAAAACGCAAACATTTCTCAACTGTGCCTTCTTCCTGATCTCAAACTGTGCACTAATTGTGTAAAGGGAGTAATTTGTCATTGTGTTTGAATTCATGCAATAGTTAATAATTTAATAAATCCCTTGCAGTAGCCTGAGAGTTTTTACTATGCTGTTGACATGTTTCAATGTTGTTAATCATGGACTCAATGGACCACACTTTTCTTTTGTTCATTACAGAGTTTGGGCACAAAGGTGTCTGTCAGCAGTAGCCAAATGCTTGTAGAGATCTGTATTGAGGAATATTGGGAAATGAACAACCACATACAGCTACTATGTGTATGTATGTGATGTTATACTTTTGGAAATACACTCATTTAACTTGTTTTTAAAATAAATACCATCCTGTTATATTAAGCTTGTCTCTAGTATTTTGTTGTCTTTGTAAACCTTTAGAGGATATCACGTTTGGGTCAACAGTAGCTCAGGTGGTAGAGTGGGTCATCTAGAAATGGCTGAATTGGCAGTTCATTGGGAAAAACACTTCATCCACATTGCCTAAAATGCATAAATGTGATTGTGGTCAACAGGCTGTTCTATTGATGTTGCTGCCCCCTCTCGCCTTGTAAAGCGTAATATAACCTAATCCATTCTTAAAAATAATACTTAACACAGCTAATTTTTGGTCTTTTTATTCAACTGTAATCGTCTTAATTTTCAAGTAAAACAATGTGGAATTACAAGGGATCAAAAGGAATGCAACAAATGAATCAGAGACAACTCAAAATAAGACCATCACCATGAACTACCCATACCCTCAAGTAATCACCTCTGAAACATCTGACAAAGTAAATCAATTTACAGTCGTCTGGAACTGTACCAGTCGTTTTTTATTCACATATTTCCATGTTTTTATTTTTACATGAATGGAGAGCTATGGTCGATATGATGGCAACAAACATGGTGTGAAATAAATCAGCACTGACTTGACCGAGTGCTTTGCTCAATGTTTTCCAGGGTTACATTTTTTTTTTCTTTTATTAAATTTGGCTTGTCATTTACAAAATTGCAAGAAGCTGAACAACTCTGCTTCTGGCGCATCACAAGGCAATTTCAGGTTCAAACCCATTTGGCCAAAGAGGCACTCATTTTTACTACTTTAGCATTTTTAGTATACATTAAAATACATGACAAACTTGACCATAACAACAACTGCCTTTGGGACAAAATATGAAATTATATTCTGCAGCTTGCAAATGTAACTTCTCCAAAGATAATTTACATGTTCAATTGATACATTAAGATATACAATGTTGTGGTACCCAAGAACCAAATGACTAAAGTTAATAATTACCACAATCTTCTAAATGCTGAGGCCCCAAAAACAGATGTGCAAATCAGAAATCAAAGGCTGGATTTTTGTGAGTCCAATGAAAAGATTCTGACATGAATAAAGGGCCCAATATAGTGCAGCAAAGATCATGTGACTGATCTGGTCTCTTCCGTTTTCCCTGGAAGAAATAATAATAAAATATGCATATAACTTATCAACTGACTACAAAGAAAAAAATAGTCAGGACTGCTGACAAGATTTTTTAAATTTCTCCAAAACCTCTTGACAACCATGACAATACAACTGGTCACTCTAGAGTTTATATTGTCACATTTAGGACCCTAAATGAGGGCGCAGTGTAACCCCATCCCACAAACACATCAAAAGATCTGAACGTCCAGTCTTAATGATTACAGTACACAATGTGATACGTTTATATGTCCACCTTAGATCTATTCACCTATGACTCCCATATTTTAAGGACATGATGCTGTTTTTTTATATGTTAAGTCCAGCATCTCAGAGCTATCCCTCCAGCTGGGACAAGCCCCAAGTACAAAAGAGAGGGCCCAAGAATCAGGGAGGCAATGTGCAGAATTAACCTCTCTTGGATTACTGTGAGTGCAAACAAACCCCAAAGAAGACATGCTCACTTAAATCATTTCTCTGACCCGTTTGTTGATATTCTCATGTCTTATTTCGGTTCTGACTTGCAGAGGAGCGGGTGCTGGCTGCAGGTGTTCGAGCCTGTGCTGCTGCCAGAGCCGCCACACTCCGCAGCACTCTGTCAGGGGTCCCCTCTGTCCCTGAACTGCTGGTCACTTCATTTGACAGTCTGCTAGACCTTCGACTGTCCCTTCTGCTGTCCCTTTGTCCCTGCTTGTCCATTTTTTCTTTTGTCCTGGACCGCTCAGAGCTACGGTCTCTCTCACTGCCGGAGGACGTGGCTCTTGAGCGGGAGCCCCGCCGCTCGGCATTCTGGGAGCTGATGCTGTGAGTCCTTTGGCTGCTGTTGCTGCTGCTCCTGCTGCTCGGGCCTCCTCCTTCATCACTGCTCACGCTGCTGCAGGCGCTGTGTCCCCGGGACGATGGCCGTGCCTCTCTTTCGCCCCTTTTGCCCCTTGAAGACTTCCTGCCTTCTTTTTCTTCTGCTTTTGGCCGTCTATACTCCACTTCAAGAGGCGGGACCAGTGACCCAGGGCACTGACGGGTGGATCGGGGAGCAGGGCGATTAGATTGATTTGGCGTAGAGGGTTTGCTGACAGTGTCACTATTTTTACTACTATTATTTTTTGCAACAGAGTTAGTTGAAGGGGATGAGCTTGCCCCTTTGTTTTTAGCCTTTTGGGTCTTGTCTGCAGGAGAGCCACTAGCTCTAGCCCCTGAATCTCTCCTCGGCGTGTGACCTGGGGTGTCCACTCTGCCTTTCATGGCCAAAAGTTTTGCTGCAGCATTTAGCGCAGAGCACCTTTTTCCCAAAACCTCAGGCTCTGGAGGAGGTGCAGGAGGAGCACTGTTAGCTTTACTGTCCTGTGCAGATCCCATTGACTTCCTTGAATTTTTTATAGAAGATGTGTCACTGCCAGATTCCCCTCCAGTGGATGTAGTAGTGACACTGTTTTGGTCACGAGCTGGCTTCTTTGCTTGTCTGTTAGTGTCTTTCTCTTGGTCTTGTTGCCTCCTCTTTGCCGAGCGGGTTAACCTGTGCTCTTTCTTACTATCAGTCTCCGAATCAGACGAGGAGGACGGGGATCTTGAACGCCGTCTTTGCGGTGGTGTTTTTTCTTCAGTCTTGTTTTCTTCAGTCTTATTCTCTTCCCGTTTCTCAACCTTTGACTCCTTAACTTGCCCCTCCTCCCCCTTGTTCTCTTCTTTTTTAGGCACAGATGGGGTGACCTCCATGCGCCTCCTCTTTGCAGGGTTTCTGTTCTCATAGGTTTTCTTGTGATGGGCATGTCGAGTAAGGGTTGACGTGGAGCAGCCAGATGAGGGTGACGATGACCGCGTGGACTCCTGACTGCTTTGGCGACTAAGTACCCTTTTTTGATTGAACATTGATTCTTCAGCTGCATGTTTCAGATCTTCTTTCTGGTTTGCAATTTTGACTTCAACCTCTTCTGTTTCTTCTGTCTCAGATGATGTTTCAACTTTTTTTCTTTTGACTTCAATTTCCTGCGTTTTATCAACCACTTTGCTTATTGTTGATTCAAGTTCCATTGGCGTCACCTCAGATGTAGATGCCTTTTGCACTACAGGTTCAGACTGCTTCTCTAAGCCACTTTCAACTACTACATGAGCCTCTTGTTCCTCGGTTGGACTGGCTTCCGTCTTAAGCGGTTTAATTTCTAAAGAGGAGATGGGTTTAGGACTATGCATGACTGTTGTTGGAGGATCAGTCTTTACTATGACTTCCATTGTAGGAGCTGGTGTTGTCGCTGTGGCAATTATAGATGGTGTAGCTGTGGTGACAGCGGCTAATGTAGTGGAAATTGTTGTAGTTGTTGTTGCTGAGGAAAGAGTCTTTACTATTTGATCGGATGAGGGAGAAACAGCACCTGCCTTCCCCTCAGAGCTTGTAGAGACAGTGGCTGGTGAAGCAGTAGATAGTGAAGGTGTTGACTGGGTTGTTTCTGTTGTGGTTTTTGGTGAGGTTACAATAGATTTGACAGGGGCTTTACTGTCAGTTTGCACAGTTGCAGGAGATGATGGCAATGTTGCTAATGGTACAACACTCGTAGATTGCACAGTTTCTTCTGAAGACGAGTGCGTAGTG
Source organism: Hypseleotris bucephala (assembly GCA_036025885.1). Lineage (NCBI taxonomy): Eukaryota > Metazoa > Chordata > Actinopteri > Gobiiformes > Eleotridae > Hypseleotris > Hypseleotris bucephala. The sequence continues at coordinate 27,386 of JAVQKG010044288.1, forward strand.
GCTGGTAGCACTGTGGCAGAGACTAGTGCAGTACTTGTAGTTGCAGCAGGCATCACACAGGCAGTTGTATTTAGGACAGGGGCTGTAGATACTGGAGCAGAACTTGGTAAGGAATCGATTTTGATGGTTGTGACTGGTTTTACTGTCGTTGCCATGGCTGTTGTGGAAGATAATTCAGAAATAGCGGGCGATGGCTCTGGTTTTGATGTTTTGACTTCTACCGCAGGTGTTTTTTCAGAGGCTATAGTTGCTTCAGGTACTGCAGAGGGAGTTGTGTTGGTAGGAGAGCTAGTGACAGGTGCAGAAGTTGAAATGGTGATAGAAGGAGAAAAGATTTGATCAAAAGTTGATTCAGCAACTATATTCACTGCTGGACTCTCTGTTTGGACTGGGACTGAAGTGGACACAGCAGCAGAGGAAGGTGCAGTTTGTGGTGTTGTTTCTGTTAATGTGGGTAGAGAAGGTGCTTGGTCAGAGGCTTGAGCTGGTTTGTTTTCTTCATTTGTTTTATTGACGGTAGCTTGGGTTGAACTTGTTGACAAAGGCTCTGATTCTGTATCTAATTTGTCAAGTTTTGAGGCTTTACTCTGACTTACATTCACTGTAGCATCAATCGGATTTTCACTATTATCAGGATCTGGTTGGTCAGCATCAGTTTTTGAATGTGAACTTGAATCACTTTCTTGAACACTTTTGCTCTGTTCTGTGCTGTCAGCATCTGTGTCTTTAAAAGTGCGCCCTCTCTTGCGTTTCGGAGAAAGTGTAGGATTGCTGGCATCATCCGGGGAGGTGGGTTGTGGAGATGGGGGTTCTGCGTTTTCAGGAGATCCTTTTGGGGGCCGGCCCCTTTTACGTTTTGAGGGTGTAGAGTTTCCGTTTGGATCCTGAGTGCTGTCTTTGCTTGGTGTTGTGTCTGTTTTACGATTGGCTCCCCTGCCTTTTCCCAACAGCTCTCCCATCTGAGCAGCCATCCGAGATTCAGTTTCCACCCGTCGTCGCACGGGCAGGTTTCGAAGCACGGGCATGTCTGGAGAGAGATGGGGTGGGGAGTACGGTGGGTATCCTCTGACTGGTGGCAGTGTTGGAGTTGAACTAGACTCTGGCTCTTTAAGCTTTTCTACAAGGTCTTTAGGTTTGCTCTCAGGACTAGAAGTGGCCTTGTCTTTGTTAGGGGTGTCCTTATTAGGTGTAGTTTCAGTATGCTCCTCAGCGGTCAACTCCTCTGAGGAACCACCTGTCCCACTCCCTCTCCTCTTGCGTCTCCTTGGCTCCTTCTCCTCCACCACAGTGACCAGCCTTCCTGGGAGTTTACGCAGCACTTTGGCTGATGGAGAATCTTCAACAAGGCCCTTTAGGACTTCATCATCTGCAGATACGCGCTTACGAGGGGATTTTGAGCTGGTGGCGGGAGGAGACATTGCGCTCTGCTCTTTGTGGTCATCATCTCTTGCTTGATGGTCAACTGCACCACTGGACTCTAAAGATGACTCTGAAATACGCCTCACCTTTTCATGGCCTCCAGCTTTGTCTCCTTTGGCGGATTTGGAAACTTTACTATCAGCTTCCCCAGCTGATTGGTGCTGTCTTCTTGGAGGAGAGGCTGTAGGAGGAGAAGGCACTGGACTAGGAGGAGTGCGATTTAACTGAGTCCTGGTTTTAACAGTCGGTTGGTCTCTGGCAGGAGATGAAGCTTTAGTAATTCTTGAGGCGTCTTGGGACCTGGTTTTGAGATGATCCGTGCAAACAGGGGTAGTAGTCCCATGGTCTCTGGGCGGTCGACCTCTGGAGCGAGGCACTTCTCTGGGTGTGGTCGGCTCTGGCTCCATCTCTGGAGAGGCTCCTCGCAGACGACCGCTGGTTCTTGTGGAGATTATGACCTTGTCTTTTGGTTTTCTGCCACGGCGCGCTGGAGTCGGAGAAGGCTCCACAGACGCTGATGTTGACAGAAAGTCGTCATCATCATCATCATCAGACGAAGGGTGTAACTTTAGGCCCTCCTCTTTGGCCTGGTCCAGACCCTTCCTGGCAGCCTCTACTTGCTCCTGAACATACAACAACATAAAAGTCAGGTTATGACCACATGGACAGACCAAGTGTTTTTTTAAACTAACATATTAAACATCTTTGAGGGCCTTACTTCTGCCTGCTTCAGCTCTTCTTTGCAAACATCTTCCAATGAAGCCTCCAAGAAATTCATAGCGTAACGCTCAATAGGAGTGAGCTACAAAAAACAAGAAAGACAAACTTTCTAATTATAATGATTCAATTATAATGATTCAAGTGCTGTCTGTTCAAATACTGTTGCACCCGTCAATGACAAACACAACTGGTTAGTCACCTGTTCCACAAGTGCAGCTATTTCTTGCTCAGCCTTTGACATCTCCTCTACTTCCTCCTGATCACCGGCATCTTCCAGAGGTATGTTCTCATTGAACTCTGCCAGCTCTGCCACTTGTTCAGCTTTAGCTTGAGACGCAGCCACAATGTCTTCCTCATCCTCTGCACGACACAGGGCCTACAAAGTGTGGGTTATACAATCATTATTTATTGTATTAATATTTATTGAACAAATATTCTTTTGATGTTATTTTTTTAATGCCTCAACCTGCTCAAGAATAGTAGTGCTTTGTTTGTTAACAGCTTCCTCGTCTTCAACAGGTGGGACAGTGAGCTCCACAGCTGCCTCTCTCTTCTCACCATCATTGACATCAAACAGCTCCCGGATGGTTTGCTGTTTAAAATATAATCAGGTGTGTCCACAAAAAGTCATAAGTCAAACTAGATGCCCATGTTAAGGGGAAAAGGTAAAATCCAACCTCTTTAAAGAAGGCAGTTGTAAAGTTTCCTCCTTCAATAGCCATATCACCCAGCATCCTTTTCTGGTTGGCCTTCTTCAAAATGTTCTCCTCCACAGTGCGCTCACTGATCAACCTAAAAAGTAATGAGTTGATATTAGAATGCATTGTCAAACTGCCCGTCTTACATAATAAATGAACTATTCATTTTTTTCTACAGGTACCTGTAGATGTGGACGTCTCTGGTCTGTCCGATTCGGTGGCATCTGTCCTGTGCCTGCGCGTCCATCGTAGGGTTCCAGTCACTGTCGTAGAAGATGACAGTGTCAGCCCCAGTCAGGTTCACCCCAACTCCTCCGCTGCGAGTCGACAAGATGAAGCAGAAAATCCGACGATCTGCATTAAACCTCTCCATCAAGGCCTAGTACAAAGAAAAGATAGAAGGCGATAAACTCTTTTAAGTAAGATTACACTATTTCTGTAAAAGAAATTCAATATTTTGTATTTTTACAGCATCCCCACCTGTCTCTGCTCCACACGGGTGCTGCCATCCAAGCGAAGGTAGATATGTCCGTGGTAATTCAGAAATTGCTCCAGTACGTCTAACATACGTGTCATCTGAGTGAAGATCAACACTCTGTGGCCTCCTGTCTTTAACTCTCTCAGCAAAGTGTGGAGGGTCTGCAGTTTACCTGTATGAATAGAATTAACTGATTATTATCAAGTAACAAAAATACATTTTCTGGGCGGAAAGTTAATGACCAAATACCGCAATCATATTGTATGAGTCTCAGGTCTGGGAACTGCGTCCTCATGTTGGCCTGGATGCGGTGCAGCTTGCGGATGCGTGGAGTGACCTCTGCCGAAAGCGCAGAACTGAAGACTGAATGTTTATGGCTCTGAGAGGGTGGCGGATGGCAGCAGTGCATTGAGATCGAAGGACACTCCACTGATGGTATTACAAATGTAAATCTACAAATAAAATAATTATACATAAATAGAGCATATCCATAGGTTTCCAGATGCAGTAATTGTTTTCATTTATTGTAAATGTACCTTTCAATAATGTCACCAAGCAGCTGTAGCCGCTGTTCTACGCTGTAAATAGCTTCATTGACCGATCGACTGTGGGACCAGTAGTTGTTATTTTGTGCAAAAAGACAACTGCTATGACCTGAGCGTCCCCAGTGCCCCTGAGAGCTCAAGGGGGCTGGAGTAAGACAGGGACCAGTGAGAAATGTCAGAAAATCCAAAACTTCACGACCATACATAGGCTTTGCTCCACAGCGGCGCTCATTAACTTGCAAGATCAAATCCAATTTACTGTCATGTTGCTGCTTCTGGCTTTCTGCTAACCAGGGCTGTTGAAAAAAAGTTGTTTAAAATTCAGCAACATGTGATATGATGAAAAGGTGTATATTTTGCAAATATACAAAAAAAAATAAAATCCATACCATGTAGAAAGGAGACTGTGGTGGTGGACGAGGCACTTTTCGGGGCTGTGGGGTGACTTTTGTGACTACACTGGGCTTTGATTTGGGAAGATTTGAAGATTGTTGTTGATTGTTATTAGTTTTAATGTTGTCACAGGGTGGTGTCATAGGCTTGGATGCAGATGATGTGGGCATTGTCTGGGCTGTAGCTGATGACAGATGAGAAGATTTTTTTTAAAATTACATTTTGGGCAAAATAAACTTGCCAAAATAGTTTTAATAATGCAGGTTTGCAATCTATGGTATGGGTTTGAGATGAAAAATCTCAGACCATTGTTTAAAATTCAGTTGCTTTTTTCTAAACAAGTAAATGTTATTAAAGATTTACATAAAAGTATGGATTATATGTGACATTCACACACACACACAACTATATAGCACATACTCTTTCTCTTACCTGGCTGAGCTGTGGTTGTTGGGGGAGGTTGAACTACTTTCAGGACAGGACGCTGGGGTTGGGGCTGATTTGGGGTAGCACTAGGGGTTCTGGGAGGAGGAGCTATAGTGTAGTGGGCAGTTGCAGGCCCAGGGGTGCGCTGAGCAATCTGCAGCGAGGCAGTGTGCCTCACAGGAGGAGGAGTGCTTCTCACAGGAGTGCTACTGGGGTACTGGACAGAGGAAGGCTGGGGGATGACACGAGGGGAAGGGGCCACTGCCAAAGTTGGCACAGGCCCGCCATCCTTGCCTGCTGATTGACGCACAACGATCTTCACAACTCCTGAACTGCTAACCACTGAAGAGGGCACTAGAACAGAAAAAGTAGAATTTATTATAGCAAAACATCTGAAATGGGGCTCTGTAATTTGCTGTTGATAAACCTGTACCTTGTGAGGAGGCATTCTGAGGCAAACGATTTGTAACAGGAACAGTGGACGAGGTGTTGACAGGATGTGTGTTTGATGTAGTCTGGACAGTGACCTGGGCAGGCTGGCTTATGAGGTGGTGCTGCCCTCCACTGCTCACTGCAAGGTGCATTACGTTACCTGAGTAGTTAAAATTAATACTTTAACTAGGGTATTGTGATCTCAAAAGACACTTGTGCGCAATATTTTTTTTAATGCCACAGAAGTGGAAAGTTATCAAAATTAATAAATACCTTACTAGTTGCAGTAATGTAATACAAAATGTGTCAAAACTTAATCTGTCATACTAACCCTGGACTGGACGTGGAGTTGCTGAAGGGACTTGGTGGATCTGTGCTCCAGACAGAGTCAGCTTGTTGCCCTGAAGCTGGAAAGTGACAGGTTTACTGCCCTGACAGGAGGACACAGGTCTTCCAGCTAAAGAGGCTAGTTGGGCGATGCTGACTACTTCACCCGCTTAGAAAACAAAAAAGTTAAGTGAGATACAATTTATGATTCTTTCACAGGTGATGCATTTATTGTGAATGTGGGCACCTACATGGTAACCTGGCCTGCATGTCCGGACTGAGCAGCACTCTTTGGGGCATGACATTGCTGGGGTTTGGACTTGGATGAGCTGGGATACCTTGTGTGCTTGGAACGCCTGGAGGCCTCACTGTTAGCACAGGTTTTGGGGTGCTAGACCTCACAGCAGTCTGAGGAGTGGGGTGTACAGAGGGCCGTGGAGAAGGTGTGGGTGCCACTGAACAAACCACTGTGGAGGGCGGGGAAAGAAACTATAATTATGAAACTTTTTATTATATGGGATATGGGTTAACTTACCTTGTTGAACTGCTGGGGCAGGGGCAGTAGTTGTTGTAGATGTGGCCTCTGGGCTTGGAGAAGGTTTGAGTGGCTGAGCTGCTGTGGGCACTGGGCTTGTGGGTTTGTTTGTCACCACAACTGATCTGGTGTCACCTTTAGGAGGGGGCTGGACCATCCTAATACAAATAAATAGTGAAAAAACAAAGATCAGGATATTTTTGATCATGCAACTATATGTACGCTCATTATATCTAGTTTACCTGTTGACTTTCATTTTAATTGGTTTGGGTCTTGGAGGAGGTTCAGGGGAATCTACAATCTCCTGGATGAGCTGGCGGTTGACTTTATGTTTGGGCATGAAAACATCTGCCTGGTACCGAGACACATGGCCCTCCAAACCAACAAGGTCAAACATTGATAGATCACAACGCTAAAAAAAAACATAAAATTAAGCCTAAGATTTAGTTGAACAATGAAGGTGAATCTGTGTTATATTGTCTTTTATTTGAAAGTCTTACCTTGAAGGGCGACACTTCCAGGGCGTCATGTACCAGTGAGGCCGTATGGAAAACTATTGGCTTGGTGATGAAAGGGGACTGGATGGGTCGAGGGTCGAACAAATTGGGATGGTTACAAACTTTACGGAGTTGCATTAGGATATTAATCACAGACATGAAGTGCCCACTAGCTAGAGTTTCCCTTGTTCTGTAAATTAGAAAAATATAGAATAAAAAAATAAAATTAAGAATGTATTTTTGACATGTAAAATACAGCATAGCATTTATTTTTGTCACTTACGAAGCTTGTGACATAAAGTCATCATAGAGAAACCTCTGCCTCTTCGAAAGCCGGCAGCGCACCACATGCTCATATTTCTTGGGCATCTGCTTCTCCACGTCAACTTTAATCCTCCGGAGCAGGAAAGGTCTGAGCACTTTGTGGAGCCTCTTGATCAAGCCTTCATTATACTCCTGACTGCCTTCAATCATTCCCGTCAGCGGGTTAGAGAACCATTCTTTGAACTCGCGGTGGGACTGGAAGACGTGGGGCATGAGGAAGTGCATGAGGGACCACAGCTCCATCAGACTGTTCTGAAGAGGGGTTCCCGTCAGCAGCAGCCGCCTATGACTAAAGGGAAAAGGAGAAAAAAAAAATCAGGTTTGGCCCTTATATCGTTTTATTATTGTAGATTATAGGAATAAAAAGGTCAGGACAGTTTTCAGTTTGTCAAACACCACTTTCTATACAAAATATTTACAGGTTAATACTCAGGAAACGCTTGGAAACTGAATAATAAAAAAGAAACACAAAGCTAAAAGTAACTACTTAGACTTTGTCTTGTATTTGTGTATAGTGGTGTAACACCTAAATATGATGTATTATTAACGAGTCCTTTGTGTAAAACGGTTTAATTGGAAATACATTATTACTACTAAGGCTCTACAAACCTGTTGAAATTGAGAAGACTCTGCCAGCGCTGAGACTTAAAATTCTTAATGTTTTGTGCCTCATCTAGAATCAGGTAACGCCACGATTTTCGTCTGAATGCTTGATGATCTTGTAGAACCAGCTTGTATGAAGTGATGCACACATGGAATGCATTAGGTTTAGTCCAGCCCTAGTGGGAAAAAAGCAAGGTTTTACTGACAGAATAATCAGTTTACTAAATAGGTTGCTTAAACTTTAAAGAGGATATTACCTGTCTTTTAAGCTTTCTCTCTTTCTGGCTGCCAAAGTATGTGAGTATTTTGAAGCCAGGACACCAGCGCTTCAGCTCCATTTCCCAGTTCAACATGACACTGGTAGGTACGATGATAAGGTGCGGGCCCCAGTTACCTTTACATAAAGACAATTAACATTTTACACTAAGACATATTGAAGTATTTCACTGCTCTAGACGCTTGTCAAGGACTAAAACTGACTTACTCTTTTCACAGGCGAGGTGTGCTAGCAGAGCAATTGTTTGGATTGTCTTGCCCAAACCCATTTCATCAGCCAGAATGCCATTGAGTTTTTTTTCATACATGGTAACCAACCAGTCCAGACCAATGTGCTGGTATTCTCGTAATGTGCCATGAAGAAGGAAAGGTATAGGTGTTTTGACCTTTTAATACAAAAATAAACCAAAATACACCTAAGTACATTTTGTGCAAGTAGAAAGTCCAAGTAGCAAGATTTTGTTAGGGCATTACTTACCTTAGTTGTAGCTAAAGTGTATCCTTTAGGCTGAAGACTCTCTGCAGTGGCAGCAATATGGCTAATCTCTTTCTTTGGGCGTGAGCCAGTTGAGCTGTGGTCTCCTTCCTTAAGAAGGATCTCCATACCTTCATCGCCAGAGTTATCATCATCCTCAGTGTCTTCTTTTGCACTGTTTTCCTCTTCACTGTCCCCGGGTGACTCTACACATAAAAACAAAAATCCCACTTTTAGACACACGATTTTATAGCCATCATATTTAAGGGTAATTTTACATTCAAACTAAGAAAAACACTACACTACACTACACTACACACACACCCACACCCACCCCCACCCCCCACCCCCCAAAAAAACTTAAATATTATTTTTAAAAAAAAAAAAAAAAAAAAAAAAAAAAAAATCCTTACCCTCTGCATTATATGATACAATTTAAAGAAAAGAAAAGATATAAAAACAGGGAGGGGTTTGTGGATGTTTTGACATGGTTCCCCAGCAGTGAAAAAGACCTACCATTTAAAAAAAAAAAGAGTGTCTCATTAAATTACAGTGGCTGAGGTACGAGGATGGCTACATGTACTGCACCCTTTGTAGAGCCTAGGGCAGTGACAGTA